>BLSH010191985.1:581074-598604 GCA_018402905.1 Glandirana rugosa
ATATATATATATATATATATATGTAAATATCGTTACATTTCCGAGTGCGGATCCCCCTTACATCAGGGTCCCCAGAGAGCCCCTTCCTTATATCAGGGTCCCCAGAGAGCTCCTTCCTTACAACAGGGTCCACAGAGAGCCCCTTCCTTACATCAGGATCCCCAGAGAGCCCCTTCCTTACATCAAAATCCCCAGAGAGCCCCTTCCTTACATCAGGGTCCACAGAGAGCCTCTTCCTTACATCAGGGTCCCCAGAGAACCCCCCTCCTATACATCAGGGTCCCAGAGAACCTCCACATATATCAGGGTCCCCAGAGTTCCTCCCCATACATCAGGGTACCCAGAGAGCCTCCCCATACTTTAGGTGGAGGCGAGGGCAGAGCTGGAGCCCGAGCTACCGTGGCTCAGTCTGCCCCTGCCTAATGCATTCCAGACTGGGAGATACCTGCAAATTGCAGAACTGCATCCACCCGGTAAGAGACTCGGGGCTATAGGCCCCAGACTCGGGGCTGTAGCCCCAATAGCCACCCCCTAGCAAAGCCCTGGTGTCATTTAATGTAAAGGGCATCAGCAGCGGAGAAGAATTTCTGCAGAGCACAGTGCTGAAGCCAAAGACAGTATTGCAGCGAAAACTGCCTATACAAAACAAATATAGAACTGGCCAATGTACTGTAGATATTTAACAATGACAGATACCTGCTTCCCTGTCTGTAGCGACCACAGAACAGCAACATGAAAATGTTTTACCAAATGTGCTGTCAGAAAGGCAAACTTAGAGAATCTTCTTTTACCACTCTGATTGGCTCAGTTCTGCCACAGGGAGTGAGTTACATGCTCCTCCATACCTGGAAATACTGAGTATTTCCCTTGGCTCTTGTCTCAGGCACATGAACTTTAATGGCATCCCAGTCTTAGTCTCTAGGGTTCAATATTGAGTTGGCCCACCCTTTGCAGCTATAACAGCTTCGACTCTTCTGGGAAGGCTGTCCACAAGGTTTAGGAGTGTCTATGGGAATGTTTGACCATTCTTCCAGAAGCTCATTTGTGAGGTCAGGCACTGATGTTGAATGAGAAGTCCTGGCTCGCAGTCTCCACTCTAATTCATCCCATCGGGTTGAGGTCAAGACAGTCAAGTTCCTCCACCCCAAACTCGCTCATCCATGTCTTTATGGACCTTGTCTTGTGCATTGGTCCAATTCATTTGGTGGAAGGGAGATTATGGTGTGGGGTTGTTTTTCAGGGTTTAGGCTTGGCCCCTTAGTTCCAGTGAAGGGAACTCTTAAGGAGTCAGCATACCAAGACATTGTGGACAATTTCATGCTCCCAACTTTGTGGGAACAGTTTGGGGATGGCCCCTTCCTGTTCCAACATGACTGCACACCAGTGCACAAAGTAAGCTCCATAAAGACATAGATGAGCGAGTTTGGGGTGGAGGAACTTGACTGGCCTGCATAGAGTGTTGACCTCAACCCGATAGAACACCTTTGGGATGAATTAGAGTGGAGACTGTGAGCTCCATATTGAACCTACAGACTAAGGCTGGAATGCCATTAAAGTTCATGTGCGTGTAAAGGCAGGTGTCACAATACTTTTGACAATATAGTGTGTTTGCTGATTCCAGAGTACAGCTTTAAAAGCCGACTCCAGCCCAAATATTTTATTCCATTAAAATACGTTGTAGAAGCAGAGGAAGTTTTAGAGCCTGTGTCAGGTTTTTATTGCTGTCTCTGTCTCTACTGGGGAGATTTATTCTCACTTCCTGTCAGAAAAATTGTAGCCATATTTAGCCAGACAAGTAGCTTTTTCAGAAGGAGCCCAGCAAAGCTGCCTACATATTTCTCTAAGTACAGGCTTCCTTTAAATTGTGAGAATAGTTACTAGTATAGTAATATTCATTTATGAAAATCGAGGTTTGCACTTTATTATAACATGTAAATGACTTTCCTCCAGATTCATTAAAATGCCTCCATTAAATAGTTTGGTAATCAATCAATTACAGAGCCAACCTGGAGATTGTCCATTAATACTCTGGAAAGTCACTCGTCATTCAGACTCCCTTGAGAGAGACCAGTGTCACTTCCAGTTTTATATTTAACTCTGATGCATGTGCCACTAAAAATAATCCAGATTCTTCCAGGTCATTCTTGGAATACAGAGTAGAATATTTTAAACAGTGCACTGTAGTGAAACCATAAAAGTTAAAGCAGAGCTGTACTCACATGTTAACGTAAAACTACATATCGTATAGTGTTTATGATTTGGATAAATGAGGAGAAAAAAAGCTAAAACCTTTTCCTGAAGAAAATGCTGCTGCAGACTCCCTACAGTGTTGCTCACATGCCCATAAACGTAAACCTTTGGTCTCATTATCTCTGCTGAAATGCTGAAGGGGTTGATTAGAATTCAGATTGGCTAAGACAAGGCGAACAAAAGCCTAGGCAGGTAAAGCTGCCTATACTCTATATATTGCACCATTACAATAATGGATTGCCTCACTCGTCACTAATGTGATTGTGTGGGAGGCTAGATCGAATGAGCAGGAAATATCGGGCAGTGATAAAAAAAACATCCTCTATAGCTCTAACCCATCCTTACTCTACTAAAAATGTATTTTTGTCTGCATCTGTCTTAGAGAGTTCTCTTCATACCATAAACCTGAAAGAAAGTGATGATAAAAATCTCCAAAAACAACACAAATTGCAATACAATTTGGTAGAGGTTATAACCCTTCCCCTCTCTATCAAAACAAACTAAAAAGGTTTTGCTGGAATGGAGCTTGAAACAGTGCGGCACAGGTCAGCATTGACAAATCACATTTTATTTTGAATATTTAATACCTGTGTCAGGGCCTGGATCTGAACCCAGGACTTTTGCTGAACCTGGCAGTAACTCTTCTCAATGAGCCATCTGAGATGCTGGACAAATCCCTGCCTAATTGCTTAGACAACCGTGCCTTATGCCTTGTTTTTCTTGGACCTTAAACCCTTTGCTCTTCCCATGAACTTTCTATTTTGCGCTTCCTTTTTTCTAGGTTATTATGTTCTCTCCAGCCAATAACTCACTCTTGACAACCCTGCTGCCATCTCTATCTTTGCTACAACTCATTACCGACTTTTGGCTTGTCCCTCGACTACGCTTCTACTTGATCCCAACCTGCAACCACTTGTTACCAACGTTTTGCCTGTTTACTGACTATGCTTCTGCTTGACCCCTACATGCTATATCTGCTACTGGACCCCAGCTTGCTCCTGGTGGGGTGATCCTGAAGGCCACAACCTGGTACTAACATGCAGAGAAACCTATCTCCACTACCAGGAGCTCTGGTGAACACTGGTTAGTACTCCACACATCGGGTGAGCCTGCAACATCCACCAGGGTGACCTGCTTGTTCAGTTATCCAGCTGGTCTGTGGGAGCCTCTCTTTTGCTATAGCTATTGGCCTCTGAGCCTGACAACCTGTTTCTTTTCTGAATGATTAAATCTGAGGTTTTACTTAATATACTTAAATCTCAGTTTGCTATGATCCACTGCATCCACAATGTGCTGTAAGAGTGCATCCATTTGTGGGACATTTTTGTTTTGAGTTTGGTAAATACTGTTGAGCCCTAGCATGTGCCTTTGTGGTGATGCAATCCCGCTTTCTTAGTAGTACTATGTCAGTTACGACATAGTAATCACTTTCAAGCTAAAGGCTTTATTAGCAAAACAATGGTTTCAGCTTGCAGAGGCCACTGCAGCTGGAAGTATGGCTCTGTTTAATACTGCAATTGCCTGATACAATCACAGTATTATAAAAATATTCATATATATCTGTATATATACTTTAATATATATATACAGTTGTATGCAAACGTTTAGGAACCCCTGACAATTTCCATGATTGTCATTTATAAATATTTGGGTGTTTGGATCAGCAATTTCATTTTGATCTATCAAATAACTGAAGGACACAGTAATATTTCAGTAGTGAAATGAGGTTTATTGGATTAACAGAAAATGCACAATATGCATCAAAACAAAATTAGACAGGTGCATAAATTTGGGCACCCCAACAGAAAAATCACATTAATATTTAGTAGAGCCTCCTTTAGCAGAAATAACAGCCTCTAGACGCTACCTATAGCCTGCAATGAGTGTCTGAATTCTGGATGAATGTATTTTGGACCATTCCTCCTTACAAAACATCTCCAGTTCAGTAAGGTTTGATGGTTTCCAAGCATGGACAGCCCGCTTCAAATCACCCCACAGATGTTCAATGATATTCAGGTCTGGGGACTGGGATGGCCATTCCAGAACATTGTACTTGTTCCTCTGCATAAATGCCAGAGTAGATTCTGAGCAGTGTTTTGGGTCGTTGTCTTGTTGAAATATCGAGCCCCGGCGTAACTTCAACTTTGTGACTGATTCCTCATCATTATTCTCAAGAATCTGCTGATATTGAGTGGAATCCATGTGACCCTTAACTTTAACCAGATTCCCAGTACTGGCACTGGCCACACAGCCCCACAGCATGATGGAACCTCCACCAAATTTTACTGTGGGTAGCAAGTATTTTTCTTGGAACGCTGTGCTCTTTTGCTGCCATGCATAACGCCCCTTGTTATGACCAAAATGAAGCTGGCTTGTCCAAATGTGCGTTTGCATACCTCAAGTGACTCCGTTTGTGGCGTGTGTGCAGAAAAGGCTTCTTTCGCATCTCCCATACAGCTTCTCCCTGTCCAAAGTGCGCTGAATTGTTGAACGATGCACAGTGACACCATCTGCAGCAAGTTGATGTTGGAGGTCTTTGGAGGTGGTCTGTGGGCCATTTTTGACGGTTCTCACCATCTTTCACCTTTGCCTCTCCAATATTTTATGTGGCTGCCACTTCTGGCCTTAACAAGAACTGTGCCTGTGGTCTTCCATTTCCTCCCTATGTTCCTCACAGTGGACACTGACAGCTTATATCTCTGTGATAACCTTTTGTAGCCTTCCCCTAAACCATAATGTAGAACAATCTTTGTTTTCAGGTCATTTGAGAGTTGTTTTGAGGCCCCCATGTTGCCACTCTTCAGAGGAGAGTCAAAGAGAACAACAACTTGCAATTGGCCACCTTAAATACCTTCTCTCATGATTGGATGCACCTGTCTATGAAGTTCAAGGCTTAATGAGATCACCAAACCAATTGTGTGTTCCAATTAATCAGTGCTAAGTAGTTACAGGTATTCAAATCAGCAAAAGGACAAGGGTGCCAAAATGTATGCACCTGTCTAATTTCATTTTGATGCATATTGTGCATTTTCTGTTAATCCAATAAAACTCATTTCACTACTGAAATATTACTGTCCTTCAGTTATTTGATAGATCAAATTGAAATTGCTGATCCAAACACCCAAATATTTATAAATGACAATCATGGAAATTGTCAGGGGTTCCTAAACTTTCTGTATATTATATATATATATATATATATATATATATATATATCTCACACACAGTATATATGCTTTTTTATATTTACACTTTTGTCCACTTTTTAATTACAGTATTAAAACAGCATACCAAATAGAATCCTTATATGTACTTTAAAATATGAAAACTTTAAAAAGGTAAACATTATTTTGGGTGCAAATCAATCATTGAGTTATAGTCAAGCAATACAAACATATTTGTTTGAAAGAATGGAGGTAGTCAAGCGTATCAACACTTTCAGGTAGAAGAAAATACAACACAAACATAAAAAATAAATGAAAAAATATCACAAACTTAATGACCAAAAAGCTTTATAAACTGGGAATATGGATTCATCTCAATAGCTAAAAGTAGTGCATGTTTACAGCCTAATTGACGGGTATAAAAATATCTCCATAACTGTGCTTTGGATATACCATAAGTCACATAGAAACATATAAAACAGTGATTAAATATCCAATACAACATGGTGGACAGGTGTCCCATATGTCTATGCCTTTCTTGGGTCTTGCACGCCTGTTCAGGAAGAGGGAAAACCCAAAGGATAAGCGATGTTTCATAAAATTCATCTCAGTGTAGATGTGTACATAATAATAACAGTATCCAAAAAGTCATAATTATCAATATGATTGCATGTCAGTCTCACATAAAACATATGCACATTTCCCTCCACCAAGCTCAGTGTTCAGAGCACTGAAAAGAAGAGTCATCAGGAAAAGAAGCCTCAAGCAGGGGCTTGCCATTCTTTCAGCCCGATGCAGTGGATTTCCAAATTTGCCTGTATATCCACCGAGGTAATAAACACAGCAACATTAGGGAGACTAGGGGGTCCCTCAAACATAGCGTTAAAAAGGAAAGGTTAACTCGACTGTTGCATACAGACATTGCTAAATTTGGACTAGGCATCTAGGCTTCAATGACTTCTAGGATTAAATGGATTTTAAAAAAATGTACTTCTTTATTAAGGCATAATCAGTTGAATATTTTTCAAACAGTGACATTTCACCATCATTTAATGGGCAATCTTAAAATATGTATACTGACTGAATTCATTTCAGACAATGCATGATCACATCGGTAAGCCTTGCCAACTCACTCAGTCAAATACAGGAATATATCCACTGACAGCTCCGGCCAGAAGGAAATCATTGATTAGACATGCTGTCAGCTGTTAGATGGCAGTGTCATTCTCATGACAGAATATCAGTATTGAATGTTACACATTGGTTCAGACAATTCATTCCAAATTCTCAAGCAAACATCAGTCACCTGAATATTCCATTGGTTTTGAATGATTTGACAATGGGGAGCATAGCAGAGTTTTTTTCTTTTTTTGTGAGTTTTTCGCTCCTACTTTTACTTTATATTGGCTTTTCAAACTAACAAATTCAATCAATTAGGGGTTGGATGTACCGTTTACTGCAGTATAACATTTCTAAATTGTACATTTCTTTCTCTTGTACATTTCTTTCTATATATCAGACCAAAAAGAGGGACCAAAGAGGAGGAAAGAGGAATGGAGGGACTTGGTTCCAAAATATACAAATCAGCCAAACTTGGGAGTTATGTGGGTTGTACTACTTTGTCTTAGGACCCTTTCACACGGATGTTCTGATCAGGTCCGCCTTTCAGTTTTTCAGGCAAACCCAATCGGAACCCCCAATGGTGGATCGGATGACAGTCGGATGGAAACGGACAGGCAGAAAGGTTGCCACCTCATCCCTTTAAAACCGAACACATATTAATTACACAGGATTTGAGGCTAATGAGGCTAATTTAATGCAGATAAGGCACTAAGTGAGTTTAATTACCACCTTAATCAGCCACAGAACCTGTGTAATTAATATGTGTTCAGTTTTAAAGGGATAAGGTGGCAACCCTAACAAGCTGTCTGTTTACATCCAACCTCCCCATAGAGAACAATGGGCCATGTCTGTGTCGGCTCCACATCATCAGAGCGGACAAGGAACCGTCATCTGCCTGCTCTGCAGGGATCAGCGGGGAGATCCCCTGCTGAGCAAGTGGATCCGCTGCCGGCGTCCAACCGGTGTGAAAGGGGCCTTATAGGTAAATTTAAATATCAGCAATGCTATAGAGTTTACATGTATTTTAAGGCACAGTAGATTGTGTTGCTGTATCTTTTAGGTAAATCCACAATATCCTCTATATACGCTGAGTCTTAGGAGGTATGTCAGGCAAAGCAAAATTACAATAGACAATAAAATGTAACAATACCCAAAAGTAAGATAGATGTCTTTACCATGTCTGTGGATTACCCCAGAGCTTGCCTGCTAGCTGGCCCCTAATTAGAGATCCCAGTGACTGAGCTAATTAGACCCCTTTTGCACTGAGGCAGTTTTCAGGTGTTTTAGTGCTAAAAATAGCAAATGAAAAGCGTTTAGAAAGCGTCATCACGTGACCTTTAAAAAAACGCCCCACTTGCACCGCTAGCATTCTCCACTTACAACAACATGCAACTGCCGCATAGCTGAGCAGTCAACTTTGTGGACTTCTGTGTCATCTTCAGATTTTGTCCCTGCAGATAATTACATTGTCCTGGCATGTCTGATCATCCTCTAATGTTTCAAAATGAATCTGTAATGAGACTAATTGGTGGCTATCATTGCTAAAAGTTAGAAGTTCTCTTTTGCATTGCTTGTTGTAAGGGAGTAACTCAACGTTTCAATGCAAGAGGACATGACAGCCAGGCAACTAGCATTGTGAAACAGAAGTTGGCAATAACAATTATTATTATTATTATACAGGGTTTATATAGCACCGACAGTTTGCGAAGCTCTTTACAATATTAGGACAGACAGTACAGTTACAATACAATTCAATACAGGAGGAATCAGAGGACCCTGCTCGTTAGAGCTTACAATCTAGTTCTCTTGTGACAGATTTTCTTTAAAGTGGATGTAAACCCGATTCATGAAATTTGAGCCGGGCACATATATCTGTAGTGTTTTCTTATCTCTCTTCAAAGCACTAAGTCCTATAGCTTCTGTTATCAGCATGATAACTTATGACAAGTTCTCAATCACATATGATAAAAGCAGCCTGAGTTTTGTGTTGGGGAGGATGCTATAAATAGATTAGCAGAGTGCTAAACTATTCAAGGAACAGATCTGAAAGTCTCTACCTATGAGGAGAGGGGGTGTGCACCTTTCCTCCAATCAGCTGTCTTGGCTGTATACTCAGGCTTCACTGCAGTGCTGAACAGGAAGAGAAAATCTCCTAACACGATCTGCACTTTCTAAAGAATATATAAAGCTGAAGACAGCAGATATACACGTAAAACGTATGTAGGGAGATTTGTTTCATCTCTGTGTATCATCTGAGGCTGTTCACTTCACGGGTATATGCGAGGGTATACATCCACTTTAAAGTAAACCCTCTAATTCCTAAAAAGGGATTGGCAGACTGTTGTGCAGAAGGGGAAAGTTTTTTCTTAGCCAAGTAAACTTACCTTATTCAAACTGGATGCTCAAGAACTGTGTTAATTGTGCTCTATGCTCCTAACTGCAGGTTAATGTCAGTTCCTGCAAGGGAGCAGCCAATCCAGGACCTTAATTGAGCAGTGGGTGCTACTCCAATAGTGGCGTGTGCAGGTCTTAGTACAGGGTGACAACACCCTCCAGCATAGAGTGAGATTTGTCACCCTAAAGTAGGAAACACATTGATGGGTATTTACTCGTAGGATCGCTAGGTTTAAACAACAGTGAATGCAAGCTTAATGCAAGAAAAGGCTATTGACGTGACACCATATTCAATTGGGGGTAAGCTACGAGAATGTACATTTTTATATTTAGGTTTAACTCCTTTTTGTTGGTGGTTAGAAAAAAACACTGGTATTTTTGGCATACTGGTCCTTATTAATACAATTGGCAGAGGCTTAGGAGACCACACAAACAATGCAAATGATGCAAAACCAAATGTGTTCATTCAGTGTCTCTAAAATTGTGTTCTGAATTACTGGCAAAAAATAAGATCTAGTTCAAAAAAACAACTTTTTGTAGAGAATTTTGGAAAATACACACTAGAGGTTATTTACGTCATCCTTGTGCTGAAATCTAGTCTAGATCATCTTTAATAAAATTCCTGCGTCTGTTTGGCTTACCTCTGACCTGAGAACAGATGCCTGGCACCAAAATCTAAGAGATACAGTGCAGGCTGCTGACGGGGCACATCACCCATCCAGCTGCGGAATTAAAGTATGAAGATGATATTTTATTTGTGAGAACACAAACAAACAATGTAGCAAAATATCTGTAATGCAACGCAGGCCTTCATCGTCTTCTCAGGAATAAAAGTAGTTGGAGGCAGTGCGGCTGGTATGTGGAGAATTATATTAAGGCCACATGCACAGGGGGCATTTAGCTTGTCTGCATCCAATATGGGCTTTTTCGGGTATCCAGGAGGCACAGGTGCAGCTTCAAGGCCTTCAGCCTGTTTATGACAAGCTAAAATAAGCTGCAGGAAATTTTTAAGCTAGAAGCTAGGTTATTATTATTATTATTATTATTATACAGGATTTATATAGCACCAACAGTTTGCCAAAAAAGGCAGCCAATACAGTTACAATACAATTCAATGCAAGAAGAATAAGAAGGCCCTACTCATTAGAGCAAAGAAGGTGGTTAAGAGATACAAAAGGTAATAACTGTGGGGAATGAGTTGATGGAGAAATTAAAATTGCAGCTTATTACGTAGAAGCAGTATAGGCTTCTCTAAAGAGATGGGTTTTCAGGGATCACCGAAAGGTGGATACAGTCGGGCAGATTTTGGTAAGGAGTTCCAGAAGATGGGAGAGGCTCTGGAGAAGTCCTGAAAGCAAGCATGGGGGAGGTGACAAGGGAGCTTAAGAGCAGAAGGTCTTGTGGGGATCCAAGAGAAGGGTTTGGTTGATTTTTTTAGACTAAGTTAGTGATGTAGCTGGGGGCAGAGTTGTGGATGGCTTTGTAAGTTATTGTTAGTATTTTGGGTTTACTTTGTTGGGAAGCCAGTGGAGGGATTGGCAAAGAGGGGTGGCAGACACTGAGCAGTTCATAAAGTGGATGAGTCTGGCAGCAGCATTCATGGTGGACTGAAGGGGGATAAGCTATGTAAAGAAGGGATAATAAGGAAGGAGTTACAGTAGTTGAGTGAGAGATACCAGGGTGTGAATTACACCTTGTGCACTTCAGAAATGTGCGCAAAGTCGTGCACTTTCCCAATATGCACAAAAACACTCTGCCCTTTAACAAACGTGCAGCACCATGTGGTGTGGCACTGTGCGATTTTGGTAAAAGGACTTTTTCTGCGTTTCTCTTGTACGGGGCAGCCTTGAAATTTATCGGCTGCCCTACACATGACACCTAGGAATGCATGGAAAACGCATGGAAATGCACTTGCCATTGCACCTGTATAGTGAAAACCTAGTCTTAGGGCCGTAGGTGTTCAAGCACATATGCCTGCATGTATGGAAGAATAAAAAGAGACAAAATTCAATAGATAAATATGCTTGAGAATAGACACGAGACTCCTTCCAGTGAGTAGAGAGATACAATAGGGAAAATAATTATTTGATTCCCCTGCAGATTTTGTACGTTTGCCCACTTACAAAGAAATGAAGGGTCTATCATTCTTATCATAGGTGTATTTTAAATGATAGAGACAGGATATCAACCAAAAATCCAGAAAAAAAACACATGGTACGAATATTACAAATTGAGTTGCAGTTCACTGAGTGAAATAAATATTTAATTCCATACCAACCAACAATAATTCTGGCTGCCACAGACTGGCTACAGTATGTGCTCATGTGGTACACAGATTAGTCCTGTCAATCTAAGAAGATGCTCCTAACGACAACTAGTTATGTGTATAAAATACACCTTTCCACAGAATCTTTCTTCCATTCAAACCTCACTGTCATGGGCAAGACCAAAGAACTGTCAAAGCACATCAGGGACAAGATTGTAGACGTGCACAAGGCTGAAATGGGCTACAAGACCATCAGCAAGAAGCTTGGTGAGAAGGAGACAACTGTTGGAACAATTATTCACAAATAGAAGAAATACAAAATAACAATCAATCGCCCCCGGTCTGGAGCTCCATGCACGATTTTGCCTCACGAGGTAAGGCTGATCATGGGAAAAGTGAGGGATCAGCCCAGAACTACACGGGAGGAGCTTGTGAATGATCTCAAGGCAATTGGGACCACAGTCCCCAAAACAACCCATTGGTAACACAATACGCCGCCATGGATTGAAATCCTGCAGCGCCCGCAACGTCCTCCTCCTCAAGAAGGCACATGTGCAGGCCTCTCTGAAGTTTGCCAATGAACATCTAAATGATTCAGAGAAGGATTGGGTGAAAGTGCTGTCATCAGATGAGACCAAAATTGAGCTCTTTGTCATTTACTTGACTTGCTGTGTTTGAAGGAAGAAAAATGCTGACGATGACCCTAAGAACACCATCCCTACAGTCAAGCACAGAGGTGGAAACATAATGCTTTAGGTAAGTTTCTCTGCTAAAGGTACAGGCCGACTTTGCCGCATTGAGGGGCCAATGGATGGGGCCATATATTCTAAAATCTTGAATGAGGACCTTCTTCCCTCAGCCAGAACACTAAAGATTGTTCGTGGATGGGTCTTCCAGCATGACAATGACCCAAAACATACCACCAAGGCAATAAAGGAGTAGCTCAAGAAGAGCCACATTAAAGTCATGGAGTGCCTTTTCCAGTCTCCAGACCTTAATCCTATACAAACTTTATGGAGGGAGCTGAAACTTTGAGTTGCCAGGTGACAACCAAGAAACCTTAAGGATTTTGAGAAGATCTGTAAAGAAGACTGGACCAAAATCCCTCCTGAGATGTGTGCAAACCTGGTAGCCAACTACAAGGAACGTCTTACCTCTCTGCTTGCCAACAAGGGTTTCTCCACCAAGTACTAAAACATGTTTTGCTTGGGGATCAAACACTTATTTTACTCACTGAACTGCAACTCAATTTATAACATTTGTATCTTGTGTTTTTCCGGATTTGTTTGGTCGATATGCTGTCTCTATCATTTAAAATAAACCTATGATAAAAATTATAGACCCTTTGTTTCTTTGTAAGTGCACAAACTTTTAAAACTGTAGATAGTTAGTTAGATAGATACATTGATAGATAGATAGATAGATAGATAGATAGATAGATAGATAGATAGATAGATAGATAGTATAGATGTATCCTGAAGCCCCTCCAGGGGAATAAAATCTTCCAGACTGAGAGAAAACAGACTGCATGTGGCATCAGCATCCCTAGTGCCAGAGCAAGGCTTTGTACAGAGCACGGGGGCCGATTAATATAAAGGAGAGGACAAGACTGCATTTATTGCCCATAGTGCCCAGCCAGCTTTCATCATTTGTTCTTATTCTTGCATCATCTCCAGCTCTGTTCCTGTTTTATTTTTTCATATTGGGTTGGCAGTAGCTGAAACAATATGGGGAGCCTCATGCTTTAACCAGTAAGTAAGTGTTTTTCTTCTATGGATACAGATCCACTTGTGTGTGGGCCCATTTAAGAAGTAATCCCTCCTCACAATGGCTGGCAGTGATACTCAAAATAAAAAAGGACTGCCAATAGTGTGAAAGTGTTCCAATATATATAAAGCGTCTTCTTTTTTAAAAAAATGTACTCACATTAAAACAAGACACTAAGCAGTGTATGTATGCATGAAAATACAGCTATAGTGAATCCTTTCACCAAACTTCTGGTCGCCACCAAAACTGATAATGATGTCACCTGTCTCCTTCCGATGCATTGCGTCACTGGTTACGTGACTTCTTCAGGATTTGTACATACACTTCTCTTTCTGTACAGCATTTCTGAGCTGGTGACACGTAGTGTGCATCGGGTTCCACCAGCTCTTTCACCTTATCCCAATGACACTGATAAAGTGATAGGAAATCTACCCAATGGGACGCAAACAGAAAAAAATAAACTGACAGGTTTTAGCTCTATCCAACACTAAAAAAAAGGTTTTGTCAATGCATACACTTTAAGGACTTGGGTGTCACACTGAGCAGAGGCAGTAGCAGCCTGAAGCAATGAGGATTGCCAGGAACAGTTGCATTGAACCACAACTGGTAGCTAGAAAGAGAACCTTCAACTCTGGATTCCCACCAGCTGACTTAAAGTTGTTCTAAAGTCTAAATATTTTTTTACCTTTCCTTAATGCATTCCTTGCATTAAGGTAAAAAATGTTTAGGCATCAGTATCCCCCCTCATCCCCCTTTTATTTACCTGAACCCTCATTTGATCCATCGCTGTGCAGATCTGCAGGTCTTCTCTCCCCTCACTTCCTGGTCTCACTGGCTTTGTTGAGGCAGCGGGAGCCATTGGCTACCGCTGCTGTCAATCAAAGTCAGTGATGGGGCAGGGGCGAGTCCGGTTGCCTGTGTCAATAGACACAGACAGCTAGGATCTAAGTCAGCCTGCATGAGTGCCTCCATAGAATGAGGCTTTTAATGAGGGGAGGAGCCAGAGGGGAGGAGCCAGGAGCACTGACGTGGACCCGAGAAGAGCACAGAGCAGGAAAATATAGACCTGTTTGACCTGTTTGTTAAAAAAAAAAAAAAAAGAAAAAACTCGAAGCCTTGCAATCACTTTAACTGTTGGTTCCAGACTAGGGTTGCCACCTCATCCCTTTAAAACCAAACTCATTTAATTAATTACACAGGTTCTGTGGCTGATTAAGATGGTAATTAAACTCCCTTGGTGCCTTATCTGCATTAGATTAGAACCTGTGTAATTCATATGTGTTCAGGTTTAAAGGAATGAGTTGGAACCATATTCCAGACACAAGCAGAACATTGTAAATCCCATTGAAACAGCTCAATCTAGAGGATTTCTGATGACCCCCGATTAGAAATCCTGCTTAGCCAGGGTCTTCACAGCATAAAAGACTTCTAATTAAGCCCCATCGTAAGCTGTACTTAACAAAAAGTCTGGACAGCAAGAGCATTAATAGTGGCAGTAAATCTTCATTAAAGTGGTAGGATTTTTACCTTCATGCATTCTATGCATGTAGGTAAAAAGCCTTCTGTATGCAGAGGCATCCCCAACCATTCTTTTGGGTGGAGCTCCGCTTTAAAGCAACAAAATCCTTAGGCCTTTGTAACCAGTTTAGGATTTTAAACAAGCTATGAAAGTCATACAAAAGACCAGTATGAAAAAACATGTAAGCAAACAAAAGAAAATAGTTCCACTTTAAGTTTTAAGACAAAAAAAGCAGTCCAGGGCAAAATGGCGTATGTAATCGATATTGGCATAACTGAGTGATTTTTCCATATGCACTGCAAGTATTAGCTGTTTTCTGTCAATAAACATGGAAGAATTTTTTAGTCGACTTGTTTTGCAATCCGCCCAAGGACATTTTCTGGATGAATCCAGTGTTATTAAACAATGAGTCACTCTGTCTGTTGTGTGACTCCCGTATTTCGTAAAATAAAGACTTAAATAAGGCACTGCGCCTGAAAAATGCTCAATCATCTCCTATCAAAGGATTTTTTACATTCTACTTTTCACATTGTAAGAGCAAAATCTTGAAATGATTAGACTATGGTATCAGAGAAAAACACTGCATTAACCTCCCTAGCGGTATTCCCGAGTGTGGCTCAGGGTTAATTTATAGTACCAAAAGCGGTAACCCTGAGCCGCACTCGGGATTACACTGCAGTATCCACTTACCTTGTCCCCATGACTCTGCCGTGTCTTCCCGCTGTATCCTCCGGCCGGATCCTTCGCCCGATGTATCAGAGTTCCGGGCTTCATTCCCTGCGAGCGTCGCGATGCATGGGGGGATGGAGCTGGCAGGAATTTCAAAAATGTACACAATATAACACACACAATACATTGTAATCTATTAGGATTACATTACTATATCAAATCATTTGACCTCAGATTTGTCCCTAGTGCTTTGTCCACTGCCCTGCCTGCACTTTTACCATTCATTCTGCATGGAAACTTGAGAACGTCCATGGCATCCAAAAAGTGTCCCTTTACATCAAAAGCGGGTTTTTGATCAGCTAGAAAACACCGATAATAAATAAGAATCATTTGCAGAATTGAGTGATACTGATTTGTGGGGAAATTCGTCATCAGACACTGAAAGTGACGACAGCGACAATTCTGCAGTTTTGATTTGATTACATTATTGAATAAAATGTATTATTATTATATTATTATTTTTGATAATTATTTATAGTTATTTATTATATTATAATTTATGATTTTGTGTTTCAAACTTTATCATACCCGGGATGTCTACTAGACTCTTGTTTGGACAGATTTAAGTGAGTTATTCCTAACAATTACAGGCCTACAATATAAAACAATAAATTTACATGCAAAAAAAGTACTGCTTTGACAGTCAAAATATTGACATAATCAGACCACCAGGGGGGTTAAATAAAGGTAAGCGTTGATGGCCCAAGATTAGAGCCAATCTATTCTTAAAGAGGCCCTGCCACTTTGCCCGTGCAGCACAGAGTGGCAGATGCTAAGATCAACACACAGTATGCTGTTTAGGGAGAGGTAAATATGCTGAAACTACCGATTGCCTTCTTTGCATGCCTGGCTGTCATCAATACTTTGAGTTTCTGACTCAGGACAAGTTTGGAGCAACTGAAGTGAGACGTTAGAAGGTGGTCAGCAATGGGAGCATGTGGACATATTTTATTTTCATATTCTGCAAGAGCTGCAGTTTTGGAGTTCTTCTGACCCTGTAGTCGAGCTCAACCCTGGTGTGCCTCCTGGGTTTATCTGAGGTGCCTTGGCAAAATGCCTAACAATTGCAAGAAATTGTCACAGGTTTTTACTTTACAACCCTGGCACCGTACTGGTCAAGCCACTGGCATCCTGACAAACCTGGGCACTGTGCAGATCAAGCCACTGGCATCCTGACAACCCTGGGCACTGTGCGGATCAAGCCACTGGCATCCTGACAACCCTGGGCATTGTGCAGATCAAGCCACTGGCATCCTGACAAACCTGGGCACTGTGCGGATCAAGCCACTGGCATCCTGACAACACTGGGCACTGTGCGGATCAAGCCACTGGCATCCTGACAACCCTGGGCACTGTGCAGATCAAGCCACTGGCATCATGACAAACCTGGGCACTGTGCAGATCAAGCCACTGGCATCATGACAAACCTGGGCACTGTGCAGATCAAGCCACTGGCATCATGACAAACCTGGGCACTGTGCAGATCAAGACACTGTTTTTTTCTGCTCTATTCCTTTGTTTTCTATTCTATTTTGTTCTCTTTGGAAATTGGAAAACTATTCAAATTCTAGGACATTTCGAATATGAATTTGAAAACTATTTGAATTTAAAAACTTTTTGAATTCAAATTTGAAAACTTTTCGAATTTGGAAAGTATTTGAAAAGGATTCGAAAATGATTCATATTCGAATTTCACCAAATTTTTTTTACATTATTTCGGATTTGTTTAAATTCGGTACTATTGTAATGCGGAAATTCGGATACATCCGAATTTCCGAAAAATTAAAATTCGTCTGAATTTTAATTTGGAACTAAACGAACCACACGTGTCTACATGTTGCTGCTGTATGTAAAACTATTAGTTTAGGTTATTTTTTACATTTTATAATGGGGTGACTCAAGATTTGTGCAGAATTTTAAATGGTGCCGCAACTGAAAAAAGGTTGAGAAACACTGGTCTAGCCATTATCATTTGGCCCTTGTCAAAGTTGCTCAAATCCTTACACTTGCCCATTTGTTTCTGATTTCAACAAATCAACTTCTAGGACAACATGTTCACCCACTGCCTAATATATCCCACCCACTTTCAGGTGCCATTGTGATAATCAATGTTATTCACTTTATCTGTCTATGATCATAATGTGATGGCTAATCGGTATATACATTATATTTGTTGCTCTGAGTTTTCTACCAAAAACACTGTTTGTTTCAGTAGTCATACAAATCTAAGGCTTTCCTGAAACATGTTTACATCATTTTCACTAATACATTTAAAAAAAGTGTGTTTGCTGTTTGTGCAGTTGGAAAAAAGTCAACGCC
>BLSH010191985.1:599285-639099 GCA_018402905.1 Glandirana rugosa
ATCAGACGTAGAGGGGTTCCATTATGAATTTTAGACCGGACAACCCCCCCGGTCTCCTGGCCTCAACTCTTGGTGACGGAATTTGATTGTACTTAGGAGGAACAATTGGATTATGATAGAGAGTATGCTTGGGAGACACATTATTGTTATTGAGATTGAGAGGGACATTGTAATTCAGAAGAACCTTGTGATTGGAATGAAAATTGTGACTAGTAGGAACATTGTGATTCGGAAGGATATTGAGAGTGTAATTACGAGGGACATTTAGATTGTGGTAGGAACATTGCAATTATGATAGGAAGTGTGATTGTGAATTGAAGGGACATTGGGATTGGGAGGGGAATTGGGGTTGTGTCTGGGGAAGGATAGTATTAACGTTACAAGGATGGTGTTAGATTTACAGGGAGCATTAATGTGAGAGTTATAGGAAGGCTTAGTGTTACAAGGATGATCAGTGTTAAAAGTAAGGTTAGTGTTCCAAGAAGACTTAATGTTACAGGGAGGGTTAGAGTTATTGTTATTACACAGAGGGTTCGTATGAGAGATAGTATTAGGTTAACAAGGAGGATTCATGTTAGTTTAAGGCAGTGGTTCTCAACTCCGGTCCTCTGGCCCCCCCAACAGGCCAGATTTTAAGTATTACCTTGGGGAGATGCAGACTAGAATACTGCAATCACTGAGCAGTAAACTTCTATCACCTGTGATGTATTTCAGTTATCCTGCAAACCTGGCCTGTTGGGGGGGCCCGAGGACCGGAGTTGAGAACCACTGGTTTAAGAGTTGCAGGGGGTTTAGTATTGGGTTTACAGTACAGGGAGGGTTAGTGTTAGGGATACATGGGGGGTTTTGTTATTGTTACAGGAAGGGCTAGTGTTGGGATTATAGAGAGGTTAGTGTGAGAATTACACAAAAGGTTAATGTGAGGGATAGTAGTATGATAATAGGAGGGTTCATGTTAGTGAAAGGGTTACAGGGGAAGTTAGTGTTGGGTTTATTGGGAGGATTAATGTTAGGGCCACAAGGAGGCTTGTAGTTAGTGTTAAGGTTACAGGAAGGGTTATGTTAGGTATACAGGGAGGATAATTGTGGGGTTAGAGGGAGGGTTAGTATTACAGGGAGGGTTCACAGGATGGGTAAACGTTAGCAGCACTTACACAAAATGGAATCCTGATATCTTAGTGCCAAAGGCTTATGTGCTCCTCTCCTCATATAACCTGAGCATCAACTTAAAACTACAAGTTTTTAATGAAGCTGTAGCCATTTTTTCTACACATCTGCAGTAAAATGTGAGGATTGTTTGGCCCCCTGCTACATATTCACACTTGTTTTCTTGGTGAAGAAATGGTTTGGAAATGGCTATGATGGCCGCAGTCCTCTATTGACTGTACTTTTCTAACTAAGAATTTTTTTTTTTTTTTTGTTTGTCTGGCTTTTCATCTGGAATACAGATGCTCTCCTGTCTCATAACACAGTTAGTTTGCTATTGTGGTTTTCAGATGTTACGATTACTCAACATGGACACTGCAGCCACATGTGCAGGGTTAGGTTCCCTTCTGCTGTGCAGCCATTAAAGCTGAAGTTTAATCAGCTTAGATTTTGTGTTCCCTGGTTCCTCCTTTCCCCCCTTCATCAACATGCTATGACATTTTAAATAAAACCTTTCTGTTTTCATTCCATACCTTATTTTAGACACGTGATTTCATCACTGGGTCTCTGCTTTTTTCTGTGCAATGCAAGCAGATCATGGTAGGAGTGCTGTACATCGCCCATTAAAACACCACAGCAAGTGCAACTAAAAGAAAATCCCAAATTTGGGGTTGTTACCAGAACAGTAATATAAGGTAAATCTTCCAATGGGAAAACAAATTCTGGTGACAACGAGATGTAAAATTTCCAGAAATTTTAAAGCCATGGGAAAAAAAACGTTTTTTTTCTTTTAGAAATTAAACAGGAAACCAAAAGATTTCTTTACCTGCGCAATGGAAGCTGAATCTGTGTGGAGCTGCCCGTGTCAGACTAAAAAGTACTGTAAACGAATAAATCCAATAACTTATATGGCGCTACCACATTAACAGTTAATATGAAAGTTGGTTACCCAAAATTATTAAGGTGCAACAATATATAAAGTGCAGAAATATATCATAGATGAGTCCAATTCCTTATTGCAATACAAGTAGTATTCAAACAAAGGGTAATGCAAATATTGCAGATAGGGCAAAGCATGCAAATGTTGCAAAAAATTAAAAAGAATTCAATGAGTCCAGAGTGCATATATTATCTTCCAACCAATGTGACTAGAATATTATGGACAGTCAAAGGTGAAGTATGAATGAGTTCAATAAGTTCAATGGTTAAATTCCAAATGGAAATGCTAAATCACTCAAACAGGAAAAAATTCCAGAGGTCAAGTTCCTTCACCAGGCACCCAGTGGCACACCCTACTCACCAGAGCCAGTTGATTCCCATTACAGGAATCGAAAGCGATTGTTACTGTCAGTATCCTCCGGGGGGCAGTTGTCTCTTCCAGCAGGGGCAAAGATGAACGAGCCTCATTGGAATGGAGGGTTAGATGGAAAGAAAGATGGGGCTGGTATAGTGAAGTATGTAGCATTGTATTGTACCAAATTTTAAAAGCTTGAATAAAACTTAAAATGAACAGGGGACGCTGCGGATGCGGTCCACCTGCGTTACAAAGAGCTGAAATGGCGTGCTGGGACTTCCGATCACCCGACTATGCGTTTCGTCGGCTTAACGTGCTGATGTCATCAGGGGGTCACCTTTTTCCTTGTTTTTTTCTGGGAAGAAAAATGAAATTTTGGAAAAATCGAAAAAAAAAAAACAATGTGGAGTACTTTTACAAATTGAAAGTCATTTTGTTACACTGTGAATGTGAAATTCATGTATATAAAAGCATTATGCTTGAAATAAAGTGCAGCTTATTCAGTAAATAAACTAAACTTGCTTTTTAAAATTTTATTTTTTATTATAAATGGAATAACAAGAACTGTATATGTTAAGAAATTTCAACTATACATGAGAACGGGTAACCACCCCTCTTCCCTCATAATAATGTAAAAGCTTCTTGCCAATGTGCATTTTCAGTTATTGACTATGCGAATCCAGAAACATATATTGCTTATGGAAGATCTTGATCAATGTTCTCCTGATTTTCAGGTTTAATTTTCCTTATAAATGAAGGGATTGTGTATTTATGGTTTGTAACACTTCCTTACTGAAGATGCTGCTGGTGAAGAAATACTTTGTGATGATCCAGAAGCAGCAGAAACAATGTTTCTGGAATGAGAATTCTGGAGGGAAAAGCTACTTGCACTCTCCTTCTGGTCCATCTGCCAGGATGTGTTGTGTCATCCTTGTAACATTTGGAAAAGAATATTTCCTCTCGCAATCTTTGCAAATTGCAGCTTTATTGCCAGCACTGCACTGTGGATATGTTTCCAAACCCTAGATGTTGGACTCACCATTTTACTAAGAGGAGGAAAAGAAAAATACATTTACTGACTAGACCGAGAGTCTGAAACCCATTGATCGCGGTCCACCTGTTGACCGTCGGCAGGTGACCGATGACCGCGAACAGGTTCCTGCGCCGCCGACACCTACCTTCTATGTGACAGTCCTTTCTTCATCCTGCGTAGCTGTGCCACACCATATATGCCCCAGTGTCTCCTTCCCACCGCCATCCTCCTCCGCCACTGTTATAAGTAAACAGCAGAGACCGGGAGGAAAAACAGCTCAGGACGGAGGGTGGGAGGAGGAGCTGGCCAAAGAAACTTTTAATATTAAACTGCTGGTGATTGGATGCTAGTACACAGGGTGGTCTAAAGCAACCAATCAACAGCTTGCTAATATGAAAAGTCACTCTGCCAGCTTTCACCCCTCTATCCAGAACTCTGCTGCCTCCCGGTATCAGCTGTGAAACAGGTAGGAGTATGGGAGAGAAGGAGGGGGGTTACTGCTATAGGCGGAAAGAGGGGGCAGAAGATACCACTGTGTGTGGGGGGGAGGTGATGTGAAGGGGCAGAGGACACTGTCCCTGCATTCTGACCGCAACGCACTCCTGAACCCTGTATTCTGACCGCAACACACTCCTGAACCCTGCATTCTGACGGCAACGCACTCCTAAACCCTGCATTCTGACCGCAACGCACTCCTGAACCCTGCATTCTGACTGCAACACACTCCTAAACCCTGCATTCTGACTGCAATGCACTCCTGAACCCTGCATTCTAACCGCAACACACTCCTGAACCCTGCTTTCTGGCCGCAACGCACTCCTGAACCCTGCATTCTGACTGCAACACACTCCTCATCCCTGCATTCTGACTGCAACGCACTCCTCATCACTGCATTCTGACCACAACACACTCCTGAACCCTGCATTCTGACCGCAATGTACTCCTGATCCCTGCATTCTGACCGCAAAGCACTCCTGAACCCTACATTCTGACCGCAACGCACTCCTGATCCCTGCATTCTGACTACAACACATTCCTGATCCCAGCATTCTGACTGCAACGCACTCCTGAACCCTGCATTCTGACCGCAACGCACTCCTGAGCCCTGCATGCTGACCGCAGCTCACTCCTGATCCCTGCATTCTGACCACAACGCACTCCTGAACCCTGCATTCTGACCGCAACACACTCCTGATCCCTGCATTCTGACCGCAATGCACTCCTGATCCCTGCATTCTGACCGCACCACACTCCTGAACCCTGCATTCTGACCGCAGCACACTCTGGAACCCTGCATTCTGACCCTAACGCACTCCTCATCCTTGCATTCTGGCCACAACACACTCCTGAACCTTGCATTCTGACCACAACGCACTCCTTATCCCTGCATTCTGACCGCAATGCACTCTTGAACCCAGCATTCTGACCCTAATGTACTCCTCATCCTTGCATTCTGGCCACAACACACTCTTGAACCTTGCATTCTGACCGCAACGCACTCCTGATCCCTGCATTCTGATCTCAACACACTCCTGAGCCCTGCATTCTGACCGCAACGCCTTCCTGAACCCTACATTCTGACCACAACACCCTCCTGATCCCAGCATTCTGACCGCAGCGCACTCCTGATCCCTGCATTCTGACCGCAACACAAACCTGAACCCTGCATTCTGACCCCAATGCACTCCTCATGCCTGCATTCTGACCGCAACACACTCCTGATCCCTGCATACTGACCGCAACACACTCTTGGACCCTGCATTCTGACCGCAATGCACTCCTGATCTCTGCATTCTGAACGTAATGCACTGGTGAACCCTGCATTCTCTGCATAACACACTCCTAAACCCTACACTCTCTTGTAATACTTATATTTGTTCTGAATAAAAATATTTTATCAAAACAAAAAGAGGTCGGTCTTACTGCTGTTTTTATTGGGGGTGGGGGGGGCACTGTGCCTGGTGATCTTTGACTTCATCAATAAGTAGATCTCCATCTCTTGAAGGTTGCCTACCCCTGGACTAGACTATAGGTACACATTATGAAGTGATGGTGGAGAACTTTAACAGGAATTATTTAAATGTTATAAAGATAAACTAATTTCTCAGAGAAATTTTCCCTCTTATCTGTCAATTAAGGCCTGAGAGGACATAAACTATCATCTACTGTATCCCAACAATCATTCAACTGTACAAGATGGAGTCCATAAGCAAATTAAACTGGAGCCTTTCCCTTGCAGTGCTCCCTAGTGGCAGAAATGCATAATTCTGTTGTTTGAGAACTGCACTGAGAAGTGCAGTGTTACTTGAACTGCGTTCCAGGATTTGCTTGTCTTCAGCTGACAAATCTTACATTAAAGTGTTCATGTTATAGAGTTTGATCATATTCATAGACATATTGTTAATCATTGTAAAATAACATTTTTCACACTTCTTTTATTTTTTTCATTTTTTCCAAAAACCATGGAAAAATATTTTTTTTTTCTCTAGTCTTCCATTTTTTTTCCAGGTATTCCCATCTCTAGTGACAACCAGGGATTCCTCACTTTGGAGGTATTATTTTTTTTTCACTTCCTGTTTTGGCCGTGGGACAGGAAGTGAATGTACATCTCTCCAATGGGACACAGATGGTGTAAAAAATGAGAGATGTTATAACCCTCCTATACATTATCCAAAAGAAAAAATATGTTTTACTTTAATAGCACTTGGCCCTGATGCAAGCAATGGTCTGATTCTGGGGAGAAGTTATGTAAACATCAAAATGTCTTGATGGGTTGATGTCGGTCTGAAGAAGTAGGCATGGAAAAAGAGATTAAAAAACGAGAATCTCCTCGTCCAAGCTTATGTATTGAGGACAGAGATTAGGATGTATCTACAACAATTTTTTCTCAGTTTTTGAATAAAATGTAGAAGGTTTCCAACCTTTGACAAGTTTGCATTGCTGTCTCTGTCCCAACTGGAGAGAGCCTAACTTTTACAGCTGTCACCAGAAAAGGAATAAAGGGGAAATTTTCCATTGAGGACACCTTTCCAGTGACAATTGTCTAAAAGAAGATTTTGCTTTAAGGAGATTTAATATCACTTCCTGTTGTGTCTCCAGGACAAAACTAAAAAGAAAATCTGATGGGTTTAGACCCTTTAATTCTTTATATAAAAAAAAATCCCACTGATTTTCTTCAGTTTATAAAAATCTATCTGGGCACATTATAGCAGTTTCTTATCAATTTAGCTGTAGTTTGGCTTTGGAATTGTGTTTTCAGCACTCAGGAGAACAATAAATCCTTAAACTGCTTCCCTGCACTCCCTTTACATTGAAACGAACAGCTGGAAAATATTTTACAATGTTTTTGCAGCATAATTTATGTTCTTCTAGCAGTAGCAGTAGTTATGCCTGGAAGACCCTATAACTTCAGCAGTTTTGTGGTGTAAGTTGTTATGAGACCAACACAATTCACTGTTTATGAGCTACACACACGTGTTACCCATTTAATTGTAAGCCTTTGGAATTTTCATGCCACAACTCAAGTTGTTTATCAACTAAAACTACTAAAATACATTTTTATTTGCAATATATATATATATATATATATATATATATATGCTGTGTATATATGTATATGTGTGTGTTACGGTTATGATATCTATATATACTAAAGGTATTGTATTAATTTCTTCCCAGGTGATTCTCTAGTGGACAGATGAGAACAAAAGGATGACTAGCTGGGCCAGCCGCTTTCTCAACGGTCTTATCTTGCTTCTCCTGGTGATGTCTTCAAAAGGTAAATCCTCATTTTAATTTGAGATATGATACAGTATAAGAGCTGCTTTTAAAATTCTCTGATGGCTTTTATCATACAAGTTCCCGGAATGAGTTAAAGCGCAGCCCTGATCTCAAGTAGCAACTTGGGGCCTGTAAGGTTCCTAATTTGCCTCCTAGAATCTGACTGTGTCCTCAATGTTGGCATTAGTCTTGTGAGCCTTCACTCCAAAAAGGGAGTTTTGCTCCCTGTAACATCCCTATCCCCCCCCCCTTTTTTTTAATGTTTTTAAAAAAATTTTACTCGCCTAGGGTAGAATGACGTGTCTCTGCTCCCGCAACTTCTTGGGATATCCCAGTTGCATATTCCAGGTGGCTGCAGGAGCAGGAACTCACAGTGCCTGTGGGCTGGCCTGGCACTCGTCATTAGTGGCCGTCTACAGCAAGCCAGAAGAGGCAGCCAGGCTGGTGTCAGTTGGACCCATGCTGAGGGACCTGGGCAGTGGATCGTAGCAGGAATTGCTGTATTTGCTGGTAAGCAGGAGGGGAAGGATCTGGACTTATAGGATCAAATGCAGAGGATTAACCCCTTAAGTTCCACAGTGAGTATAACAAGCATGCTATTCTGCATATACAGACATATTTTACTGATGTGGGTTTAGTAACACCTTAGGCATAAATTATAGCTAATGGGAGCCTCCAGGTGGAGGGGGAACCAGAAGGCAAGGACAAAGCCCGAAATTGGGCTTCAACTTGTTAACGAGAGCATGGTCATTGCAATTCATTGCATCGTACCTGTTTTTTACACATGATAACAACAAACAATGGACCACTAATATGTGTGATTTGAGCTGCATAAGGGCTGACACAAAAAAAAAATTATTGTACATTTGACATCTCTCTAAAATAAAAAGATCCCTGTGGCATAAGGAGAAAAAGGCTGTTATCCACAAATGGTTAAAAATCAGCCCACTGTTCTTTGTATCTCCATATAGGTATAAGAAGTACAACTGAGTTCTGCACTGCGCTTTGATTAAGAGTATATACCTATTTATTAAACCCAGTGAAGGCAAACCTAGGAAAAAGGGAGCGTATGCTATGTATCATTGTGTGCAGGGCTCTTTAAGACTACTGGACCATGAAGAAC
Organism: Glandirana rugosa; assembly: GCA_018402905.1. Classification (NCBI taxonomy): domain Eukaryota; kingdom Metazoa; phylum Chordata; class Amphibia; order Anura; family Ranidae; genus Glandirana; species Glandirana rugosa. The sequence goes on from BLSH010191985.1 coordinate 607,662, forward strand.
ATACTACTATCGTCTATGATACAACCTCTACTATGTCATTCCCCATTCCGGGGGCTTTACTGACAACATAATAATAGCGTGTCAGTTCCTACTCTAAGCCTCTTGTGTCAACTGGTCCTCTTTGCTGTTCAGGATTAACCTTCACATCCACAGATGTTGAATCCCATTACACTTGACATATAAATGTCTCATGTACAAAGAGATGTGTGTCACAGCCTGACTCAATTACATCCGTTTACTGGCAAACTATAGTGAGTTTTCAGCAAACACCCCATTTAGTATTGAAACATTAACTTAAAAGGAATTTTTGTTGTGAATTTCACATTAGCACTTGCTTGCCAATCCATACTTTGATTACTGTATGCCATGTGTGGCTTAGATACACCCTCTAGTGGTCAGGGGGATCTGTATCTAATCACATATAAAGAGACACATTCGTGCAGCTCTATATTAATTAATACATCATTAAATGTATTTTTAAGCAAGCAATATAAATATCTGAATTTGATGTGGCATCAGCGTCTTCAGGCCCTGTACAGCAGAGCTCAGTCTGAAAAAGGGAGAAGCAGCAAAAGGAGCCAATCCGGATCCTCATAAGAAGTTCTCTGTAGGAACATTTTTTTTAATTCTTTGCCAGGAACCAGACAGTCCTCCCTCTCACCTGCTTTATCCTCAGCCGCTTGTTAATTGTTTAAAAAAATGCTCCAGGCTGTGAAGCATGCAGAGCTGAAGCAATTAGGGGAGTAACGTTATCGCAGCTCCGGCCACTCATACAGCTGGAGCCCACGAATCCGGAAGAAAAACCGGGGGAAGATGGCAGCCCTGTCAGCGGTGACAGCGTGCCACTGGGGGGCTTCATTCTAAGGTAAGTATTTCATAATGTGCTAGTATGCAATGCATACCAGCACATTATGTAGTTACCTTTTTTTTTCAAACTGCTGCAGTTTACTACCGTTTTAAGGCAGGACGAAATAACAAGCTTGAACAGGATCTATACTTTGTGCCAAAAAAAGGCAGGCAGGGGACAAAGGACTAGCCTACAGTATTGCCTGTAGGCTCACTGCAGCTGATCTCTTTCCCATTACTGACTTACCTTGCCTTGTTCTGCACTGTGTCTGTATGCAGTGACAGGGCTTCCTCATGTAAATGCTGACCCACAATGATCAAGAAGCAGATAGAGAGATGGAGGAAGCACAGATCAACAGAGTGGATGAAGCAGAAGAAGGGAGATCCTTGCACTGCAGGTCTTCAGGTGCAGCTTCCTCTCCAGCAAGGAGAACATTGAGCAGAAAAGCAATCTAAATCTCCTGAGTCTAACATTCAGAGGCAGCAGTGTCTTAGATGCAGATATACAGCCATGAGGCTCAAGGCACAGGGGTGCCTAGGCACCAGAAGACAGGTTGAATTTTTCAGGTGCAACTAAGCTTTCTAGGTGTGCCCCATACGATAGCAATTTTTCACTTTTTGACTTTGGGCCCACTCTAAAACAATAACCATAAACCATTATAGTTTCCTTTTAACCACTTTTATGATTGCTCTGTAGGGTGATGGCATCACTAGTAATAAGTTCCAGCATACATCATTGGAATTGTCTTTGGCGTGCTATCCAGTATGGTCCAGAGCAGCTGAAATGTTCTTTCCTTTCTTTCTCTACAAAACCAAAAGCCTCATGAAAGAGCCAATTTTGACATTTTCCTTCTAAGGAAACAACACAAAGGAACATCATTCCACGAGCACTATTGGAACATACTGGCTTTGTTTCTGAAAATACCCTGACAAGATTCCTTTTTTTCATGTCCTCCGCTTCGCCTTATCCAAATGGGAAATGCATGAAACGGAGCAGACGTCGGAGGCTGAATTAATTCTGGCGGAGAGGAAGAAGCAGCATTTTTATTTTAATTATGATTCAGTCAATTAAACGGTTCACACCAGAGAAAAAAAGGATTTTTTCTTCTGTATGCCTTAATAATACACTAACCTACATACAGCTTGGCTTGCTTTGGCTTTTTTCCTGGAAACTCCAGCTCTGAATGCTTCTAATTTTGTAGTAAGGTTACCTTCTTGCTGCGTTCCAGAGACTGCTTTGTTTGATGGATGTGATACAGTATGACTTCATACCACATTAACTTCCAATGTTTTATTCAGCATTGGTCTATTTCAGACTGAAAATACATTGTGACCTACAGGATTTCTAAAGGATCAAACAGCTCATCAAATGTTCCCCTAGTAATAAATAAAAAAATGAAGCCTTTGTCAGAACGTGAAGTGTTCTGAAGGACAATCGTTGAACGATACCCTTTTTAGACAGTGGTAGAAATGAGTTAAAGTGATAATAAAGACTTAAAAAAAACATGTTATACTTACGTGCTCTGTGGAATGGTTTTGCACAGAGCAGTCTTGATCCTCCTCTTTTCGGGTCCCCCACCAGCGCTCCTGGCTGCTCCCCCCCCTGCTGAGTGCCTCCATAGGAAGCTGCTTCCTGTTAGCTCTCTACTGAGTTGGGCTCTTTCAGTCTATTCAGACACACAGCCCGGCTGAAGCAGTGAATGCATTACTCAGCCCCAAGAAGGTTTAACCCACTTCACAACCAGTATGGATGGGTCGAACACCCCCCGATTCGGTTCACACCAGAACATGCGAGCAGGCAAAAAATTAGCGCGAAAATGCGAACCCCATTAAAGTCTATGGGACACGAACATGAAAAATCTAAAGTGCTAATTTTAATGGCTTATATCCAAGTTATTGCTGTAAAAAGTGTATAGGGATCTGGGTACTGCCCTAGGGGACATGTATCAATGCAAAAAAGTTTTTAAAATTACCGTTTTTTCAGGAGAAGTGATTTTAATAATGCTTAAAGTGAAACACTTCCTTTAAATATCGTGCCTGGGGAGTCCCCTTAGTCTGCATGTAAAGTGGCGCATCTGTGTGATGTTTAGAATAGTGCACAGCAAAATTACATTTCTATATGAAAAAACGTCATTTAAACTTGATTGTGGCTTGATTGTGGCTGTAATGTATTGCCGGTTCAATATAGATAAAAAAGTGCGTGCCCCACCCACCCAGTCCATACCAGGCCCTTCAGGATTTTAAGGGGAACTCCATGCCAAAATATTAAAAAAAAAATTGACATGGGGTCCCCCCAAAATCTATACCGGACCCTTATCCGAGCATGCAGCTGAAAAGGATAGGGAAGGGGGACGAGAACCTGAACTATGCCAGACTATATGCCCTCAACATGGGGGAGGTGGGTGCTTTGGGGCAGGAGGGGCTCTGCCCCCCCACCCCAAAGCACCTTGCCCCCATGTTGATGGGGACAAGAGACTCTTCCAGAAAACCCTGGGCTGTGGTTGTTGGTGTCTGCGGGTGGGGGGGCTTATCGGAATCTGGAAGCCCCTTTAACAAGGGGGACCCCAGATCCCGACCCCCCATGTGAATAGGTATCGGGGACATTGTACCCCTACCCATTCACCAAAAAAGTGTCAAAAAAAAAAAACTACAGGAGATAGTTTGGGACTTTGGGACAATCATGGATTTCACAGCAGAGCGCCAATCAGCAGTCGTAAATGCACTGCAGTCGTGCATTATGGGGCGCTCCGTGGCAGGAGAACTCGCCACGAGAGCTCCATATTTTCTTCGCTATTCGGCGAACGTAAGTAAGTTTGACTTGAACATCGTGCCCATCCCTAATGACCAGGCCATTTTTTCCGATGCTGTGGCATGGTGTTACTTTAAATAACAATTCCGCAGTTGTGCGACACTGGACACAAATAAAATTGATGTCCTTTTTGGGGGTATTTGATCACCTCTGCGATTTTTATTTTTTGTGCTATAAACAAAAAATGGCCGACAATTTTGAAAAAAAAAAACAATGTTTTTTACTTTATGCTGTAATATATATCCAATAAAAAATGAAAAAAATATAATTTCTTCATAAGTTTAGGCCAATATGTTTTCTGCTACATATTTTTGGTAAAAAAAGACCCCAATAAGTGTACATCAACTGATTTGTGCAAAAGTTATAGCGTCTACAAACTAGGGAATAATGCTTCCCCATCGGATAATACCTCCAATGATCTGCGCATGCGCAGTACGCAACGTCACTCCAACTGATATGTTGATCAGCTGGCGTGACGGCAACACTGTGCATGCACAGATTGTCGGAGGCATTATCTGACGATCTGCAAAGGGAGAATGTAATCGTCAGATTCTGCCTGCCTCTCTGCTCATGCAGGATAATTGACCGATCACGTGACAGGTGGATTTGGGTGTGTTGTGGGACAGGCCACTGTCCTGGAAAAAACTATGGGGTTGATTTACTAAAGCTGGAGAGTGCAAAATCCGGTGCAGCTGTGCATGGTAGTCAATCAGCTTCTAACTTCAGCTTGTTCAATTAAACTTTGACAACAAAACCTGAAAGCTGATTGGCTTTTATGCAGAGCTGCACCAGATTTTGCACTCTCCAGCTTTAGTAAATCAACCCCCAAATGTCAACGTCTTGCAACACACCCAAATCCGCCCGTCAGTACACCAAATCCCGGCCTGCAACACGTCCAAATCCGACAGTCACGTGATATATTCACCGTGGAACCTAAGGAGTTAATCATCTGCATTGTGTAAAAAGGATGTTTAATCCTGTCTTCTCTGATCCTCCCCATCTTACACTGTACCCAATCCATCTGCTGATAGTACAGAGCTTTGGGGGCACTCTGCACATCTGCACTCAGTTTGGTGTGTATTGCTAGAGAGTTTTTTTTGTTGGGAGGGTGCATGTGATCAGCACAGGGCCAATCAGCTCTGTCCAGACAGAAGGTTAGGGGTCCTGCAGCCTCATAGGGCAGCCAGAGGAGAATTAAAACTCCTCCTACAAGCTTTAACCAGACACTGATAGAAGTTCCAAGATTGCTATATCCTGTTGATGAGAAAAAGTATTTAGCAGTTTATATTTACTAAAATAATTGCATTTCCGTATTCTGTGCACTGTGGGAGACCAGCTATAGTGAATGCAGGGTCCTGGGTTTAGTAACATTTAAAGGGTCAACCCACCCAAAACGTATGTTTCGTTTTTGGTAGATGTAGAATTTAACCACCCAAAGGTTTCTTCTACCTCCATGGACTGGTGAGACCTCTGTGCAAGGTTTGTGAGTCTGCACACCTGCTGTGGCCATTATGAGGGCTGGGGAAATGTAACAGGAGGCCCTGGAACACACAGAGGTGGATGAGAACACCCAAAACTCCAGCAGCCAGGATTTATGGCAGAGAAATTTCACTGTGAGGGTTTTAAGAAAAAAGAGATTACATCGCTCCAAGTTCCAAACTCGCTTCTCAGGTCCTCCACTGCTCCAGGTGTCGGTCAATAAAGAGCTCACCCAGCTTAACAAATTGATCAAGAGTAACATATAGAACCACACGCCATAAAAGTCATCCTGTTAGGTTTATTCAGTATAACCAATCTCCAACACAGTCTCCATCCTAAGCCACGCTCCTCTTGATGCAATTTACCCCGATTGGGCTTATTCGTAGAGGTGATCCTCTATGTCTAAGCCCCTTTGGGGTGAAACACATCAGAAGGGGCATGGCTTAGGGTGCGGACTGTGTTGGAAGTTGGTTACATTGAATAAACCTAACAGGATGACTTTTATGGAGTGAGGGAAATTTCATTATTGAAGCATCCAAGACTTGTAAGAAGCCAGGCTAAACCTATAATGTGCATATCACTTTTTCTTTCAATAGTTTTTATTGATAGTTTACAAATATAAAGATACTTGTACAGGTGAAGAGTTGCTCGATGTTGTTTAACATTAGGAGTAGAGATTAATCTCCAGATCAAATATATAACAATAACTTATAGCATAACATTAAAGTAGAATATCACCAGTGGCGTGTATTGTAGATTTCTGCCATTTTGGTTTGGACTGTCTGGGTCCATCTCCTTCACGTCCACCCCAAGAGGGAACAATCTTGAACGGTGGAGTGACTCCTCGACAGCCCAATCTCAACCGCTGGGCTTACGGTGGACCAGTCATATACTTCAGTAAGTGGTACATAGTAAAGTAGTATGGGTGCATTATTGGTGGTTGCATATCGTCTATTATCTGGGATATTTGTCATCGATAGTTCCATTCAGCTTCCCATAGTACCAATAGCGCCATGGTGCCCATTGCTTGAGCAGTTTCTGTGTTTGTGGGACGGATATGGTCGAAATCTGTTCATATGAGTAGTGTGTGTCTGTCAAAAGGCATACTTCGTTCGTGGAAGGGGGTAAGGGATTTTTCCAGTTTCTGGCTGCCAGTAGCTGCCAGTAAGATGTGGATGGTTGTGTATAGGGAATCTCTGGGGAGGGACTCTGTTGCAAGAGACAGTAGCGCCAAACCTGGGTTTGGTGGAACTGTTGTTTGGGCTATGTTGGATATGATAGTGAAAATGTCTTGCCAGTATTGTTGGATTTTGGGCAATCCCATAAAATATGGAATATGTCTCCCTTCCCTCCGCACATTCTCCAGCATTTGTTTGAGAGCTGCGGGGTGAAGTGAGATGTTTTATCAGGAGTGAAATACCATCTGAGTGTTATTTTCGTGGATAGTTCTCTCAGTGTAGAGCATTTTGTGACTTTCTGTGTGATTCCTGATGCTTTAGACCAAGCGTCATCATGGAAGACTGAATCTTTAATAAAACGGTAAGCAATTTAATTGTCTACTCAACACACTAGCCAGCACTAATGTAGGCACCTTTATGGATGCATCTCAATGTGTTCTCTTATTACACTTTCCTGACTTTGTATGGTCTGTGACCAATGTGCTACTGGTAGTTGATCTACTGATGTGACCGCATCAAACATCCTCAAGCAGGATATGTGAGCTGCAACTGAAACTCAGGCCAGATATCTTCTGTGGATGCTCGCCAGTCTTTCAGGCACATGCTCACCGGCTGTGTGGAATCTGGATGAACTTCTGGGTCATTTTGCATATTATCTTCACAGAACACAATGTAGATTTTATAGGTTCTTTCTCTATTTTGTTTGTAGTGGGTAATCAAGGATAGCTGCCAGCTATTGCAATATGATAAAGGAATGATGTCACTATAAGTCCCAATAAGTATAAGGGCTTCTGTAAGCAATGAATAAATCCAACTCTAAATCTGTAACAGCAGAATAAAAGTACTGTAACACTTTCAACCAAATATGCAGATAAACAGTTGATACCAGTGGCGGCCACTCCATTAGGGGTGGAGGGGCAGCGCCCCTCTAATCCATGCATCAGGCCCCTAATCTACATGCAAGGCATCGGACGTATGGATTTCAATGGGGGTTTTTTTTAAGCACATTAGAGCCCGAGGCTCTAATCGGCTTCAAAAAAGGGTGGGCTTGGGGTGCCCTAAATCCACCCAGTTGTGTGACATTAGCAAGTTAATATTCACTTATGTCTGCCTGCTTCTCCTCCCGGCCAATCAGGAAGCAGGTCCCAAGACCCGACGGGCCAGGGAGGTTTAGGACTTCCTGTTCGGCCAGGAGGAGAAGCAACGCCTGATCTGCCGGGAGCCAGGAACGAGGAGCAGCTGCCTAAGGTAAGGCCGGACTGATCGCCGCCTTCCCGTCCAATGGCAATCTTTCTGCCCATCTCCAGTGTGGGGGGAGGGGGTGTTGGTTGTGCTAGTCATGGGGGCAGATTTGTTTGCCCCTCCCCCACACAAAATATTGAGCACCAGCCAGCACTGGTTGATACCAAGATAACACCTTCTCAGGTGGCTAGTCTTACAATCCCAATGATGACAACCCCTGAAGCCTTAGTGCCTTGACTAATGGTTGCATGGCAAGTTTGAATGGAAGGGGCATTTTTATAAATATCATTGCAGGACTCTAGGTCCACAATGTTCAAGCTTGCACATGGAGTTCTGCCTGATTGGGAATATGAAGGGCAGGTAAGCGTCTGAGGCTTCTTAGGTAAGTGACAGGGTATATGCACTCCCCTGAAGACAGCACACTTCAATGAGCAGGTTTCCTAACCATCCCCCTCAGTGTTTTGCTTTGTCACAGCAGCATTTGCCAGTACATACATTATGGGTGGGCATTCATGCTAATGTTCATGCATTGTTCAGGTGCTCACAGTTTACTTGTGACTGATACAAGTTCTTGATGTTGGCAATGACAATTTGAATAGTTAAAGTAGAACTATAGGCAAAACTTTTTTTTTCATTTTGGTTAGCACAAGGGAGGCTTATAACTGCTTGTCAGATTTTTTTTCACCATCTGTTTCTCATTAAGGGGATTTCCCTTCACTTCCTGTCCCATAGCAAAACAGGAAGTGAGGGGAAATCCTTGAAAATTAAGGGAATTCCTTGGGGAACCCAAGGTCACCAGACCTAGTGTGCTTATTGGAAGACTTCCCTGCTATTAATTTTCTGGGGACAACCATACAGGTGGGGATTTTATTTTACTTTCACTTTCAATGATAATAATAAACAGGACTAATCGAGAGGGAGAATCTCCCCAAAAGGGGCACAGACAGGCGTTCTAATCCCTCTCTACCCTATTTAAACTAAAAAAAAAAAAAGAGTTATACCTTAAAGTGCACAACTTCAAAAAAAAAAAAAAACTGTGGTCTTGTTCTCTTTCAACTTGAAATCTCTTTCATCTCATATTGGTGCAAGGCTATTTTTTAGCCATTGCTTCTCAAAAGCGAGGGGTTATCCGATACTGAGTTATGCTGCCAGTACTGTTTTGTTACTATAATTGCCAATGTTATACATTTCTTGGTTTACAGCAGTGGTTCTCAACTCCTGTCCTCAGGACTCACTAACAGGCCAGATTTTAAGTTTTACCTTGGGGAGATTCAGACTGGAATGCTGCAATCACTGAGCAGCAAATGATATCAGCTATGATGTATTTCAGTTATCCTGCAAACCTGGCCTGTTAGTGGGTCCCAAGGACAGGAGTTGAGAACCACTGGTTTACACAATGCACTAACCTTATATTATGCATACTCTGTTGTATATTTTCTTATGAAAAATCTTAATAAATACCAGTGAAATTAAAAGTGAGGATTTATATAGTAAAAGATGTTATTTGTCTTATCAAGTAAAAGCTAAACATGTTAGCGCTGTTACCACTGTGTCCCCCATTGGTGGCTGAAAACAATCACTATCAAGATCACACCATTCTCAGGATGAAGCACAGCTAATTTGTAGTGCTATATGCTATGGTCGGTTGTTTTCCAGCCAAAAGTGGTTGTAAACCCTTACATGTACCCAGTGAAGTGACTGGCCACTGGTGATACACAGAGATGAAACACATCCTCCAACATATGTTATACCTGTTTACCTGCAGTCTTCTCTTCTCTATGTTCCATTCAAAGTCCAGAATTTTTTAAAGCATGTCTGAGAGTTCAGAAAAAAGGGGGCGCAGAACTGAAATTATACTCTGCAGAGCTCAGTGAGCTTTGAGAGCTGATTGGTGGAAAGGGACACATCCCTACCACACAGCACACAGGAACAGAGCTGAGGCTGTCAACCTGCTGGAGGTCCCTCCCCGCCACCATTTTTCTCTTGGTGTCAAGAAAACTTGTTAGAAGTGACTCATGCTGATAGCAGAGGAATGAAGCAGCAGACAGAAGTTACACTTAACCACTTCAGCCCTGAAGGATTTGCCCCCTTAAAGTGGAGTTCCACCCAGGTAAAAGTCAGCAGCTACAAAAAGTGTAGCTGCTGACTTTTAACATTCAGACACTCACCTGTTCCAGGCTCCAGCGATGCGGTCGCCCGAGGGCTCGCTCTTCTCCCCCTCCCCTCGGGCACGCCAGCATCACAAGTGTGGGCACCCAGCTTTGGCTTCAAATCCGGGTGCTCAATGCGCATGTGCGAGTTGCGATGCGCCTTGTGAACGGCCGGCGTATCTTCTGGGACCTGTGACATGTCCCAGAAGATCGCCGAGAGGGAAGGGGGGAGGTGAACTTCTTTCCGGAGCCGCGACCCTAGGAGAGGAATTGGAGCTAGGGCCCTGTGAAAAGAGGGTCCCCGGTCCCCCCCCAAAAAAATTACATGCCAATTGTGGCATGTCAGGGGGTCACCTTCCTTTAAAGCGGAAGTCCACTGGGTAGAACTGCACTTTAATGACCAGAGCACTTTTTGCGATTCGGCGCTGTGTCGCTTTAACTGACAATTGTACTGTCCTGCGACGCTGTACCCAAACTAAATTGGCATCCTTTTTTTCCCACAAATAGAGCTTTCTTTTGGTGGTATTTGATCACTTCTACATCACTTCTGATCACTGTTTTAAACAAAAAAAGAGTGACAATTTTGAAAAAAAAAACTATATTTCTTACTTTTTGCCATAATACATATCAAAAAAAAAAAAACAATAAACATAAAAATGTATTCATCAGTTTTGGCCGATATGTATTCTTCTACATATTTGTGGTAAAAAAAATCGCAATCAGTGTATATCGATTGGTTTGCGCAAAAGTTTACAAACCATGAGTATTCATTTATGGTGTTTTTACTATATATATATTTTATTTACTAGTAATGGTGGCGATCTGAGATTTTTATTGTGACTGCGACATTGCGGCGGACATGTCGGACATTTTTTGACACTTTTTTGGGACCATTGACATTTAGACAGCGATCAGAGCTAAAAATAGCCACTGATTACTGTGTAAATGTCACTGGCATGGAAGGGGTTAACCTGCAGGGGGCAATGAAGGTGTAAACTGTGTTCCCTGTGTGGGTTCTAACTGTATGGGGGCTGGGCTGGCAGGGGCATGAGAGATATAACTGATCCCGAGTTCAGGGATCAGTAGATCTCTGTCATGCTGCCTGGCAGAATGGGGAACCGCCGTGTTTACATCGGCAGTTCCCCATTCTTCTTCTCTCACAGGCGATTGCGGATCACCCAGCAGACATTGAATCTGCCCAACCTGCAGGCACACTCACGGAGCCCGCAAATCGCGCAATCGCGAATCGCCATTTATAAACCGCGATTCGTGATAACGAGCCACACTGCTGCAGTAAATACATGGCGGGCGGTCGTTAAGGGGTTATTTACTAAAACTGTGTGCAAAATCTGGAAATCTGAAGCAGCTCTGCACAGTAACCAATCCGCTTCCAGATTTTATCTCCAATGCTTAATTGAACAAGCTGAAGTTAAAAGCTGATTGGCTACCATGCACAACTGCACCAGATTCTGAGCGTTCCGGTTTTAGTAAATCTCCCCCACAGTGTTTCTAATTGAGTACACACTATAGAGGGATATGCTTTGTTCATGTTTCATGTTTGAGGTTTACAACCACTTTAAAAGATGTTACATGGAATTGCTGGCGTGGTGTGGTGAGCTTGGTCTCATCTGTTAAGCTGGATAAGAACTTGCTGGTCCCTCTGCAATCCAAAAAACTCTGTACCTGGCATCAGAATAGCCTTGATGGTTCTAAAACTCACCTTTATGACCTTTGTGTACAAGTACTGACAGTTCTCCTATTGGCCTCTAGTTGACTACAAAAGTGTGTCTTTTAATTAATTGAATTAATCAAAACTTCAGTTGGCTACTTAAATCCAGTTGCAGTGTTGGGCTAGGCTGTCCATAATGTCAATTAAAATTGACTCCTGATAAAATGTTGAACATACATATATATATTTTTTTAATTTTATAACAACACTTGTATCTCCCACAGCCTCCTCTGCCCATTTCCGCGTCTGTGAGCCTTATACAGACAGTAAAGGGCGATATCACTTCGGGTTCCACTGCCCGCGCCTTTCAGACAACAAGTCGTACGTCCTGTGCTGCCATCATAACAACACCGTCTTCAAATACTGCTGCAATGAGACGGAGTTCCACAGCGTCATGCATGTCAACCTCACCCTGGGCCAAGATGGATATATGCACAAGTAAGTGAAGCAGGACAGGTACACTTTGTCATTTTTAAGCACACCATGGTCAAAATGATGTGGACATCCTGCCATATTACTGAGTTCAGCTTTTCCCAGCAAAGGACATTTTAGCACTACAGAATACAAAGACGGCATACATTTTTCTTAAAGCCCAACTCCAGGCTAATATTTATTAATAATGCCCCCTGGGAGGTTTTAAAACAAAAGAGCAGCTCTGGCTGCAATACTCATCTTCTCTCCGATACTGCCCCCCACCGTCATTTATTTCCACCACTAGATGTCCTCAACATCCTGGGTTGAATGATACCCAGCATCACTCAACCTGGAAGACTGGGAACGTCCTGTGAGAGCAAGGGGGCATGAACCTGCCCTCTGAGGGAAAGTTATCACTGCAGAGCGGGGAGGGGTGGCAGGGCTAGGGTGCACGGGGACAGTTTGCCCCCCCACCACCACCAGAAGTGGCCCACTAGGTGCTCTCATTCTATGCCCAGCTCCACACCAATTAGCTGGGCTTCTTACCAATTTAAAGTTTGAGAATAAGTTGAGAAACCTTGCTCTGCACTTACACCAATGCCGAGCTCTGCATCTTTTAGAATAAAGTGTATATTACCCCAACATTTCATCTTCCTGAAATGTGCATGTTGTACTATGTACTTGTGATAAAAGTATCCTGGCCTCTTTGTAGTACTTCCTTTGTGTGAAAAACCTGGTGACCTAACCAGTTCCCCTGTTTTCCTGTTGCCAACTGACCTTGCTTAGCATGAGAGTACATCCGTCCCAGTGTGGTCAGTTTTCTTTCTGTGCTGGGAGCACAGCCTGTCTGTCCTCTAATAGCTAAGACTTGTCCTGACAATCCCTCACACACACACAGCTCTGGGAAGATCAGTGTATTGCTGTGCTCTCTGCCTCTTGCTGACCCACTCCCCTGCAATCTCCTCCTCCATCTCTCTAAGCCCCTTATGTAGTTGAGAACAGAGATTATGTGATTACTTACAAAAGAAAAAAAATAAAAAGTATTTATAATGTGTGTGTTTATATACAATATATACATATGCATTGTGGAGGGTTAGCTCAATCAAGACCAGATGAAGGAGGAGGTTTTGGACTCCCAAAACGAGTTGACTATTGTTTGGATTGTCCACTTGACTTTTATTGGTATAAAGTTGTTTCTGGACCACTTAGCAGTGGTATAGCCCTTCAATTTCCATTTGTGTTACATGTTAAAAGAAGCTGTCAGGATTGCATGAAAGAACTCAAAGTGTCAAAGTTTATCTAAAACGGATAACAAAAAAAATGTAATATATTGCAATACCAATCCTAAAATATGACTGCATTTGTTTTCTTGTTTCATCTTTTGTTTCCTTCATTTTTACCTGGTGATCCTGCCAGTAAAACACTTCCTGTCCTAGGGCAACGATGCACTTTTACTGTATTTATAGAGGAGAAGCATTGCCACCCTAAGACAAGGAAGTGTGTTATGGCTTCAGAACACCTCCCCCCCTCCTCACCTCTATAACATAGCAATTCTAAATTGCACAGCAATCGGTGCAAAACACGCAACATGCGATTGGGTGCCATTCACTCTAATTGGCACCCCAAATGTGGTGCAATTTTGCTGCGATTGTCAAGAGACAAAATCACGCTGCAATTGAGGAAAAAAGCGACTTTAAAAGTTGCGTGAAGCTTGTCACCAAAAAAGGAGCAGGAGCTTCTAATGGGTGACAAACATGCAGAGGGCAGCCCATTGAAGTGAATAGGCTGCCCTATACATGACACATGGATTCCCATGAAAGTCACACACCCATGACTAGTGTATTGCATAATTTCTGGCTGCCATGACCTTCACACACCTCTCACCTTACCGCCTTATAATAAATAAGACACCACCACCAATGATTGGAGTTTAAATGGCCATAGTAGCCTTTTATTAACAAGAGACAAAATTCAACAAAATACCACTTTATTACATTGCATGAAAACTAAGCTGTTAAACCCAACCTGCAATAATATATATACTTTCTTCAATCCAGGTATTTGGAGGCAAACATGGTCTACCAAATTGGCTGTATCAAGCACCATGTTCTATCCCACGGCCCCCAGCCGCAATTACACCGACTCAGGGACAAATAGTTAACATGTTACCACCCGGTGCAGCCCAAATACCGATCTTGCCATACTGCCGTCACCTCTATGGGAAGGTACTCATACCAAAGATGGGCCCATCCTTCTCCACAGACCATTTTGACCATGCCCACCTCCAAAAAACCTGTGACACCTGCCTGCTGCTATGACTCCGCTACATACACCCCATACCATGTATCTAGGACTCAACCACCCCCATAATAACGAGATGGGACAATAAAAGAAAAGACCCTTCGAAAGAAATAAAGTTCAGGGGCGGGAGGGAAAATGTTCCTCTCTGCTTTACTTTCTTCAATCCAGGTATTTGGAGGCAAACATGGTCTACCAAATTGGCTGTATCAAGCACCATGTTCTATCTATCCCATGGCCCCCAGCCGCAATTACACCAACTCTGGGACAAATAGTTAACATGTTACCACCCAGTGCAGCCCAAATACCGATCTTGCCATACTGCCGTCACCTCTACTGGAAGGTACCATACCAAAGATGGGCCCATCCTTCTCCACAGACCATTTTGACCATGCACACCTCCAAAAAACCTGTGACCCCTGCCTGCTGCAATGACTCCGCTACATACACCCCAAGACACTGAAAGACACTTCAAAAGAAATAAAGTTCAGGGGCGGGAGGGAAAATGTTCCTCTCTGCTGTCCCAACTGCAACTGACCCACCCTCAATCCTACAAACCCCTGGGGACACGGCCTGCCACACTCTGCCCACCCAGCACTAGCCCAAACATTTGCAACTGTTCTAAATCGCAAGCAGGAACGCAAGTTCCTACTACGCAAAGTGTGAAGGCGGCCTAATTGACCGTTTTACCCTCCTCCAGCAGCCCGAACAGAGTTATCAGCAAAAGACAGGGTACACTCCATGTGGGCGACAATCTCACACTGGGCTGACATGTCTGCTCTGACAAGGAGAAAATGCAAATGAATAACAGAACACACAGCCATTCCTAAAAAAAATAGCTGCACTAATAATACAACTTGGATGGGGATTTTGATTCTTTCAAATGGTTTACTGACTGTTCTTTTTGAGAGGAAACATTCATATAGATTATAAACCCACTTGAGTTTTTCAGCCTCAACAAAATGTGTAAAATTTAGGGTGGGCATCCCCCCAGGAGGAAGTATGTGTGAAATACGTGTGTTTATACGGGCTGCCCCTTTAACAGCAGTATGTCTTGGCTTTATACGTTTGGGAAGCAGAGAAAAAGACGTTAAGATGAAAAGGTTATAGATCAAACGACTGCTCTGGCCCATTGTTCTGCATGACAATACTTCTGACAGAAAGTCCCTCAGCTGTGTCTGGATGGCGGCTGCTTCATATGCAGATGAAGGAAGAGTGGTACCTCGCCTGGACGTGCAGTCTCTCATTTCCATTTCAATTCTGGAATCCAATTAATACCATTTATAAATAAATCTATAATCCATCCATTAGGCCATCTCCATGGCAACTGTGTGGAGCCTAAATAACAAGGAAGAATCAGAAGACGGGTCCCCGAGAAGCTGTTTGCTGGGATTCCGCTTTCATCTCCCCGCGAGTAGGAAGTAACCCTTTACACACTGACTCCCATCTGGGGAATGCTAAAGGGAACCTGTAGTTTCCTTATGCAGGGCAGTAATGTGGCAAGTCTTCAGGAATCAGGGCCCGGCCAGGGCACAATCTGCATGGTCACTTTTCTATTCTCTATTTATTTTTCTCCCACGTTTGTCACTCTTTCACATTTGTGTGTGTTTTTCTCACGGATGAAAGGTGTGAGTCCTTGGGCTTTGCTCTAACATCTAGGCAGGGGCGTAACAATAGGGGTTGCAATTGCAACCGGGCCCCATGGTCCAGGGGGCTCGTGTGCCTCCCTTGTACACCTGGATAGGAGTAATGGCGAGGGTGGCATTTAGAGGACACAATCTCCTCCATTTTCCTCCTAATACAGGAGATTGGTTCCTCTATATTCTGCCCCCACCGCCCCTCCTATTCAGGTTACTTCTCTTCTGCTGTTCCCAGGGTCCTTGTGTGCTTCCCTGGTCCCCCCCCACAGAGCTGCTGTCTTCCCCCATCCTCTCTCCTGCCAGCTGCTGTAGAAGATGTGTCATGATGGAGAGATGGGAACAGGTTGGTAAATTTGTAATTTACCAGCTCCTTCCTTTTCTGAATGGACAGAGTCAGTGATTGGTACCAATTGGTTCATTCATAACTGAAGCATAGTAAACTATTTTTTACTATACTTCTGTTTCTGAATGAATGGGAGGCTCGGTGCACAGCTATTCCTGTCCATTCATTCTGTGCAGCTGAGGCTACACAGATGGAGATTGAGGGTTGAGGTTTGTTTAGAGTCCTGATATTGCATCAAAGCCCCCCAACAGAGCTCCTAAAAGAAATTGAAAAAAATTGTAAAAATAAAATTGTAAAAGGAATAAAATGAAATGGTAAAAAAAAAAAAAAAAATAAAAACTACTGACACCAGTGAGGGAACTATCAGGATTGCAAAGGTTGTGACCATGGGAAGGCCCAAAGATGGCAGAAAGGGGGCCCGCTGCAGAACTTGTGAAAGGGCCCCGTTGTGGTACTGTAATAAAGGGACCTGCGATAGGAGTAAAGGGCCCCAGGATCAGTGGGAAGAGGGAAGGGCCCTGGCCAGGGGTCAAGGGGCCCTTCATAATTTCTTGCACCAGGGCCCTGAAAGTTCTAGTTACGCCTCTGCGTCTAGGGTGAAGATGTGTGGCCCTCAGGTTCCTTCCTCCCCTGCCCCTGGGGGGGTCTCTTTTCGGGAGAGACCTCAACCAAGTATTCAATGGTCGGCTTCGGCTCAGAAGAACGGGGTTTGCCAGGCCTTCTGGCTAGGCAGATCATTGGGAAACCCCAGTCCCTGTCAGGAGCCTTGCGGCCCGGGGGATCAGGGTAGAGGTCCTGCTCCTTTGGGGATGGACTAACAGTACATCCTTAAGTGCACATTTTAGTGTGTGTTTTGCACATGCATGTTTTTTGTACACTTAAGGGTTTTTTCTGTTTTTAGGTTTTTGCACCACAGCGGACAAGAAAAAGTCTTCAGGAATGCATTTCTGATATATCAATATATACAGAAACAAAACATTTTTTCCAGGAAAGCTCCCCTAACAATCATTAAAACTGTGCTCTTTGGTTCCAGTTCAGGGATTTTGTCTAGGCAGTTGTTAAAGGAGAACTAAACCCAAGAACAATATATATATATTTTGCAGTTTACCAGTACTTCTATGTAGTGGCTGCATTACTTTTCTTTGCTCAGACATCTTTTCCTTTTTTGCACCTAGTAATCCTGCCAGTAACACACGTTCATGTTCTTCTAGGGTGACAGCACTTACTCAACGGAGCAGCTGAAGGAGCAGCTTTGTCACCCCAGGGCAGGGGTAGGCAACCTCGGCACTCCAGCGGTGGTTAAACTACAAATCCCATCATGCCTCTGCCTCAAGGAGTCATACCCGTGACTGTCAGGGTCTTGCAATGTCTCATGGGATTTGTAGTTTCACCACAGCTGGACGGCAGAGGTTGCCCACCTTTGCCCTAGGGCATGAGTCTGACTACAGAACATCTCATCTTCTCTTCTACTTCATAACCACCTCTAATCCCATAGGGGGAAGTGTTCTGTAGCCCATAGAGAGAACTAACTGAGTGCAGCAGGGGCAGAGAGCAAAGTAAGTTTTCAGTTGACAAGATTTCTGGCAGGATCGATATGTATTTTTTGCATTTATCAAACAGATATAACAAAATGCTGTTAATAGTACAGTATATTATAAAGACTAGTGTGTACATATACATTAAAGCATAACTAAAGTTATGCTGTTACATACTGTGAGCAGGCTTACTTTTTATTGCAGAAGAGAAATTCAATGGGATTGATTTACTAAAACTGGAGAGTGCAAAATCTGGTGCGGCTGTGCATGGTATCCAACCAGCTTCTAACTTCAGCTTGTTCAATAAAAGCGGAATTCCGCTCACATAATTTTTTATTTTTTTGTCTGGCATCGACCTAGTTAGTATTTATTACATAAATAAAGTAATTGATAAATTAATAAAGTAATTGCTTTTAATCCGGGTAGTCTTCCTATTTATTTTGTACTTGCATTGCTGATTTTTTTCTTTACTGGGAGTTCCCATCTTAGCTGTGGGCATGTGAAGCCCACTCGCACCCTCCTCGAGTCTCTTCCTGGATAAGGTGCATGCTGGGTAACCTCTCAATCTCGAGTGTATGTCTTGTTGCCACAACAATGGGCAGCGACGGAGGAAGGTCCCGCCCCATTGTTATGGCAACATAGATAACATGTCTCTCCCCCACAAAACCACGTAATTTCCTGTCTTTACAGCTCAGGGATGCCCACTGACTCATTGGAAATGATGACTCACATTTCCCATGAGCCCAGGCGAGGCAGGAAGTGATGCGCAGTGCCGCAGATCAGGAAGTGGAAGATTACAGGGACCACATAGCAACAGGGCACTTAGGGTGAGTATATTTTTTTTTTTTTTCAAAGGGGATTCATCATGCATAGAGGATTTGAAATATATAAAGATGTATTTGTGGGAGGAATTCCGCTTTAAGCTTCAACAAAAAAAAACCTGGAAGCTGACTGGTTTCTGTGCAGAGCTGCACCAGATTTTGCACTCTCCAGTTTTAGTAAATCAACCCCAATGTCTGCTACCCAATTCTATTATGAGAGTTGTCCTCACTCCTCACCTGTGGATATATAATTTGGAGTATACTAATTCCCTTGTCCTATCCAAGTTCTCCAAATAAAACATAAAAACAAATCCCCTAGACTGGTCATTGGAAATAACGAGCGGAAGAGTGTGTGCACCTGGTTGTGTGAAAATACCCTGTGACTGGCTGTGGATCAATCAGTGGGAGACTTGGACACCAATATTCAAGCGGCTCCTGCAGGGGTAGCGCTAAACTACATTGCAGGAAGTACTGTATAAATAATGAGCAAATCAGACTACTGCACTGTACTTATATAATTAGTGATTACGAATAGAAACTATTTTATTATTCTAGCTAATGGTAGTCAGTCACGGTCAATTGGACTTGTTCGGTAACATTGAAGACATTTTATAGCTTCTCCACGCCCCTTCTTCAGTTCTAATGTGTGTCAGGAAGATAACCAAGCATTTATATCCACACCGGTAGCACAGGCACCTTAATCCATTCACCATGCTGTGCAACGACCCGGGTCTAGCTACATGGTGTCAGTCTGCACAGGTGGTAATAATCCTTTTATTTACATAGCTGATGGTGTGAATTGTTGTCAAATCGCCAAGGTATTTTATGTGGAAGACAGATGGTGTTGAATGCCTCCATCCCTGTTTCAGGGATGGTTTCTATAGTTTGACATAGATGCATATAACTTGTCCTCTCTGTCCAAATGTGCACCTCACTGTCTTTGAATGAATGTCCATTTTCCTTAACATGTTGAGCCCTGGCCTGTAGAATTTACCCTTCTATGTTGGGTCTTTTGTTCAGAAATGTTATCTTTCCAATGGGCAAATCTTTGTATTCTTTACTACACTACACTGTATATACCAAGTTACTTTGCTTGTCTTTGGGTGCTGAGTTTTGGATATACAAGCTGGAGCTTCTGTCTCCTTGTATTGATGGCCTTCAGAACACAAAGATGTAATGTTTGATAAAGACCCTACCAAGATTTTGCTACATTCTAGCTACATACTGGATGGCTCTATTACTCCATGCGGTTGATTTACTAAAGGCAAATAGGTTTCATTTAGCTCGGGGGTCAGCAACCTGTAGATCGCGATCTACCAGTAGAACATGGACAGTTGAATGGTAGATCTGGAGTGGCGCTGTAAACATATGCAGCAATATATATGCAAATATATCCGCAGAAAAAAAAATATATATATAAAATATTAAGGTGCGGTGTGTCAATATTCATCTATATGTAAAAAACACAGTGTAAAAGCAAATAGTATATAAAGTGCATCATGCCATCCTGCATGCACCGTGCATATATATAAAGTGACTCAGTGCTTCATATCGACGTGCAAGCTATTAAACAATATCTGTAAATATTAAAAATTCATAAAAGGTGCTGGAAATGGGGCAACACTGCAAATCAAAAAGTGCAAGATGCACATATATAGTCTCTTGAAATGTATTTCCCAATACAAGGGATAGATGGTTCATAAATGTGGAGATTCCTCAAACTGGACCCTCTGTCTCGTTCCTCCTTGTTCAAGAGATATATATGCACTTGTGATGTAAAAAATCCTTCACTGCATACAGGTGGCCACTCACCTCTATCCCCCTTGGGGATGCGCTTTTCAGTATATATAAAACACTTAGAGATGTCATACACTTTCAATCCTCCACATATATCTTCCAATCCTCCATAGATACCAAAAATGGTAGCAGGATATTCCAGCCCCTTAGGTGGAAAGCGGGGGCAATTTCCGTATATAATGAACTCAAAGGTATTTAGGACATTCCATTCCTCCAAGTATGAAATATAAAATGGGAACAACCTCTCACGGTGTAGGACTCAAAACAATATTTATTAAAAGATAGTAGCAACTTACATTTAAGATCACTTGTAACAGCAAATCCCTGTGTCCCCGGTCTCACAGCTCCATGTTGGATGCAAGGTATCTCCACATTTATGAACCATCTATCCCTTGTATTGGGAAATACATTTCAAGAGACTATATATGTGCATCTTGCACATTTTGATTTGCAGTGTTGCACCATTTCCAGCACCTTTTATGAATTTTTAATATTTACAGATATTGTTTAATAGCTTGCACGTCGATATGAAGCACTGAGTCACTTTATATATATGCACGGTGCACGCAGGATGGCATGATGCACTTTATATACTATTTGCTTTTTACACTGTGTTTTTTACATATATATGAATATTGACACACCGCACCTTAATATTTTATATATATTTTTTTTTTCTGCGGATATATTTGCATATATATTGCTGCATATGTTTACAGCGCCACTCCACTACTACTTTGCTTATCTGTTTCTGAGGGGTTGTGACACCTTAGGAGTTTGGCAGCAGTAACAGATAACACACAGCGTTTTTTTTTTGCTAAAATTATTATTCTTTATATTTTCATTAGTCAAGAAGGTAGCGCATTAGTTCTTTCCCTCTTTGTTTTCAGCTGATTGGTAGATCGCTTGCTGACCCACCATTCCAGAGCATCAAACGGAGTGCAATGCAGAGGTACTACTTGTAAAGTTTGAGCTGTAGTAGGGAACAAGCGCGCTGATGCCTCCTCTGTAGTGCTGACTCCTGTCCCATGAGGAGTGATACCAACTGCACTCCACCTCTTATCCTGGCTAGCAATCTCCAGAGTGGTGCCAGCAGCAGGAAAGAAGAGACCTTCAGGACAGTGTGAAGCAATACACTGGGCATAATAGTATAGGGCTGCTTTCACACTGATGTGCTGCGGTTTTCCCACCCCGTGGGTGCAGTGCAGTGTACCTGCAGCTTTCCTGCGAGATTGCTGTGCTTAGCCATAGACTTCTATTATATTCTGCTGTTTTACCACCCCCTACTTTACCTGTGAACGAGCACAACTGCTGCTCCTCTGAACAGCGATCTGAGTGTGTGTTGATAGGTGATGAGGAGGCGATATGTTGCCTTCCCACCACCTGATTTAAACCCATGATTGCCGTGCAATGCACGCATTTTCGACACGGTAGACCTGCAATTAGAGGCTTAAATAGGGTGTGAAGAGGCTACACTATGCCTGGTGATCTATGACTTTTGCCCCGTTGTTCAGGTAGATCTCCACCTGTATAAGGTTAATTACTGCTGATTTAGCTTAATCTGCCAGCTTCCATTATCCAATCATGTATAAGCATAAATACATTTTTTTTTATATTTCTTGCATCTGATTTTAGATGTGGTATTCTTTATTTTCACCACATTCATTAAAGTGTTTGTTAAGTCACTTGTATAAATAGTTGCCATCCCCTCTGTATTATAAGAAGAAGTTGCCCTGTGTCTGTTTTATAACATATATGTGCTTATCTGTAGTGATAACACACCTTCTTACTAGGATCAGTTGTCTCTCTTTGCTCCTCTCTCTCAGCTCAGAATTCCTGAGGGAGGGGCTGAGCACTGCTGCTGATATCAGCTGGAGAGACAGAGCCTTGCTGTGTTATTTATATAGATAAGAATATTTCTGATATAACACTGACACAGGGAACTTATTATTCTAATACAGAGGAAATAGGTTTTAGAGGAGCTGAAAGGAGGCTTAGGAGAGCTGGGAGTGACACAGACTGCACAGACCATGGGCTCTCTAGATCAACTATATGACGAGGGGAGTCAGCACTCAGGGGGGAAGTCATGACCTGGCATTATCAAACAGGTATTTTGGGGAATACAGAGGGATAATTTAAAAAGCAAAAGCACCATGCTGCTAATTGCACATTAAAGAGACAGGAGCAGCATTTTTTTATTTTTGTGTTACAAATGCTTTAAGCTAAAGGTAAATTCCCTTCCACAGTGAGCATTCCTTAGTAAAATCAACCCCACTGTGTTCTATTTTTCGGCTTGCTTTCACATTGGAATGGGATTATGGAACAAGAACAGGGGCTTTCTCATGACCTATCCTGCTCTTGGACAATCAACATCTGCCTTGACACATTCCATGATGACTTGATCAAGGTATCTGTGCTATAATTCTAGCTACAAATGCTGGGGTGTCTTCCTGCCACTCAATGGAACTGATGAAATGGCTTTTGAGAAGCTATGAAATGTCTTCAATGTTACAGAACAGCTCCAGGTGAATGTGGCTAACTACTGCTATCTATAACATGACCTAGATGGATAAATGAGAACCTTCCCAGAAATGTTAATTTACTGATATTATTTCTCACATGACCCTTATCACACTCCCAAGCCCATAAATGACCAGGAATAAAAGACGGATTTAAAGCAGTTGGCATTCTGAAGAGGAAGTGAAAGAGTTGCTCAGTACAGGCCTCTATTGGTAGCTACCATCCATGCAATGACTGTAAAGCCAGCTATAGACAGTTTGAATTGAACCATTTATAGGCAGACTAAATTGATCAATCAACTTGGGTACAACCAGCCTGTTGGATTTTACATTTGATTATCGCTAGCAGCTGTTATAGCTGCTAGCAATAATCACTGTGGTTTAGTTTGGATGGGGGAATCAAGCGATTTCCCTATCCCCACTGCTCCGTCTATGCCCAGCCCTACTAAGACATGTCGGCACACATTTTTCAGCGATGGAAGCTTGGCTCTGGCCTATCAGCTGTGAAAACTGTCTCGTATGAAAGACAGATGCTATTTACAAGGAGCAGATGGAGAAGCCACAGGCTGGGAGATGAATACATTCTTGTAGATTGTATTCACTGAGAATGGCTGTTTGTTTTAGCTTTGCGTTTAATTGGCGGTTTTCACATTGACTGTGACCATGACCGACAAAACAAATTACTGTACCAACTTTGCCACTGTAAATGTAAAAACTGTTATATTAAAGCAATTAAGAACAGAACTAACTCCGCCATTTATTGTGACATGTTGTGTTAAAACAAACTTGTAAAACATAAAGCCAGATTTAAATTGCTTTGTAATGTCATCTGTGTGTTTGGGACA
Source organism: Glandirana rugosa (assembly GCA_018402905.1). Taxonomy (NCBI): domain Eukaryota; kingdom Metazoa; phylum Chordata; class Amphibia; order Anura; family Ranidae; genus Glandirana; species Glandirana rugosa. The sequence goes on from BLSH010191985.1 coordinate 631,307, forward strand.
GGCATGTGGTTTTAAATAGTTCTATTTGGTCTTTAAAATCCATGCATTGGCTTATTCACATCTATGCACTTGCAGTAGTATCTCTCTTTAATCCACCTTGTGGGCAGGGCCAACTCACCCTATACGTGGGGGTACCCTTCACCGTGACAAAGCTTGCCAATGCCCAAGGGGAGACTGCTGTCATGTGAAAGTCTAACATTAAGGCAGTTCCCCAGCTTAGAGATCCAACTCGCCCTATACGTGGGGGGTACCCTTCACCGTGATCAAGCTCACCAATGCCCAGGCGGAGACTGCCGTCATGTGAAAGTCTAACATTAAGGCAGATCCCCAGCTTAGAGAAGCGCTATATAACTGTGTGTAGTAATAAAAGTACAGAGCTCCTCTGGAAAGTGCTGCCCCATGTCACTACACACTGTACCTTCATGTATGTTGCATTAGGAAGGACGCTGCTGAGCTTGCACCCTCTTCACCAGTCGAGTAACATTAATGCACCTAGCACAGACCTCATGAGGGCACTTCACTCTCGTACATATGTGTCCAGGTCATGGTTCTCCGTAACACAGGTTCAGTTCCGGTTGCTACTGGAAACCGACCACTAGGTAGTGAGCCAGAGCATTGACCACCTCGCTACTGGAGGACCAATCACCTTTACCAGGTACAATGCCTAACGGCCGGTTGTAACTTGAACTAATGCTTGGTTACGCATAGCAACTGTACTGTTCCTCTTGTTAACCTCCCTCGCGGTATGATTATGTCAGGAATTTTGTACCAAAAGCGGTACAATTTTTTTGCATGGAAATTTGGTGTAATGTATTATAGGCCTGCAATTCTTAGTAATTACTTACTTAAACCTGACCAAACAAGACTCTAGTAGACATACCAGATGTGCTAAAGTTTGAAACACAAAATCAAGAATTATAATCTAATAAATAATATAATTTTATTCAATAATGTAATAAAAAATAATGAAATTTGTCAAACAAAGAAAATTCAATAAACATCCTGAGTGTGGTAAATTTTGAAACATGGCACTGCACAAAGTCCGACGTCACAGTCGGGGCAATGGAATTTAGTTTCTTTTTGGACTTTTTTTCCATTGCCATCTCTCTTTGAGCAGCAAACTACACACATCCTGGTAGGTGCTGCCTTTTTTGCCGTTGGTGGGATGTAGTCTGGAAAATGACGACCAGTCAGGCGTTCTGGGTTGACAACGTCAACAGCACGACGTCCAGGTCTGTTCCCATCTACTGATGGCGTCTGGTGGTTGACAAAAATCCGCTCAGCCACCTGCCAGATAAACTCAGAATGAACAAGAGGCTTGTCACTCTTTGCTCTGTGCAGGATATATGCATTCCAAAGGCATTGTTCCAGAAGATGCCTGAAGATTTTCTTATAATATTTTTTTTGCTGTTTGCGCATAGCCGGATAAAAGGTCATTGCCTGATTGGCTCTATCGACAACTCCCATTGTGTTATAGTCTATCACGACTTGCGGCTTCAGCACATCTTTCCCACCTCTTGTGTGGACCATGGCAGTGGAGGTGCTGTACACAGTACTCATGAGACACACATCCTTCTTGTCTCGCCATCAGATTGCCATCATCTTACCCTTCTGCCAGGCAACCATTTCTCCGGTTTTGAGTTTTTTCTTGGCAAACATAGATGGCATGTCACGTCGGTTAGGCCTAACGGTACCGTATGCATCAGTCTTGTTTTGTAGCAAAACCTCATACAGTCCCGGAGACGTGTAGAAATTGTCCGTGGTCACACAATATCCCTGGTTCAGCAATGGTTCCAGCAGTGTAAGGACAGATGATGTGGCCATCCCATAGCCGCTGTACCTGGCGTTGAACTTCGTGCCTTTACCGGTGTAAATGACCGAATTCCAGATGTACCCAGTGGATGACTCGCAGAGCATGTAGGATTTGATTCCAAACCGCGCTCTTTTGGATGCAATGTACTGTATCCAGCTTAGGCGTCCTTTGTAGGCCATCAAACTTTCATCCACGCTGACATCCATTTCTGGCACGTAGGTCCGCTGGAAATTGGTCACAATAATTTGGCATAGCTCCCAGATTTTTTTTTAGTTTGGGCGCCGGATGCGTGGCCTCATCAAATTCTTCATTGTTCGTGAAGTGGAAATACTTCAGTATGAGGGAAAACTGGTATTCTGAAATCACGGTGCCAAAAACGCTACCTGGTCCGTAACGCAATCAATGGGGCACCAAGTGCGCACATCGCTGAGGTCAGGTGCAGGATCATCGCCGTTGTCACTTGCCAGATCAGTGTCAGTGTCAGATGACAAATCTCCCCATGACTCACTATCGCACTGTTCTGCGAGCACCTCTGTGTCGCTGTCGCTGTCACTGATGCCATGATGCCATGTTATAAATGGGCACAAATGGCAGGCAAGGGGCACTGTACAGTGATCAAGTGTCAGATCTGAGGTGATACAGTGTAATCCTCTTAGATTACAATGTATCACCTATTTTATGTGTGTGTGTCACTTTTATGTTTTCACTTTTGAATCTCCCGCCCAGTTCCGCTCCCATGCGCCGCTGCTGATCGCAGGGAACGGAACTAGGAAGTCAGATGCCGGTGATCACAACGGGGGACATCGCTGGATCGCCGGATTGCCAGGAGAAGGTAAGGAGACTCCGCTGACAGCTCTGCAATGCTACCCCGAGCGTGACTAGGGATTACCGCTCCTGGCAGTAAAAATTAACCCAGAGTCACGCTCGGGATCACCGCCAGGAAGGTTAAGAGACCTTTTGTAGCAGTAGAGCATCGTACCCCACATGTGCCTTACTGACCCAGGTTCTTTTGATATGCCAGAACCAACATGCACCCCTTGAATAACTTCAGACCGGGCTCAGAACAGTTGATGCACCTTTACTGAAATGCTTTGTAGTACAGTCCAACATGAACAGCAATGATATAATGTCCCTAGTTACCTCTAGCTGGCTGCCAGGTGTACCTAAAAAAGGTAGTAGTCCATATTGGCGTTCTCCAGGTCTTCGTTGTTCTCAGGAAACTCCGGTGCCTCAGACAGACTGAGAGGCACAGCAGTCCCTCCCCACAGTAATTCCAGCATGTCCTTCTCGATGTGGCCTGTCTGACTAGCCCTGAACCCAGCCTTCCTCCATATTTATAATACTGGTTGGCTGGATCCCAAGAAAACAGGGAACCATAGCACACACATTAACTCTTTCCTCCAAGCCTGAGCCAGCCACTAACGAAACCAAACTCCTGTAGGCAACCTGCCTAAAAATTTATCAGGCGCATTCGTGAAAACGTGTCCAATAAAGTAGGCTGAAGGCAGATCTTGGCTGTGCTGAGCTTACCTTTGTATTTGCACTTTTCTGCTTTTTGCTAGTTTCAGAATAATTTTGTGTTGCTGTACATTTAAGGAAGAAATGTTTTCCTCTTGATGATCCAACTTTTATTCTGTGCATTTCTAAATATGTCCCAACTGACCAAAGGGAAGCACACAAAACAAGTTCATTGTTAGGCTTTACATACTTTAAAGAGTAGCTGCTGACTTTAAATGTTAGGACACTTACTGGTCCTGGAATCCAGCAATATAAGCACCCCAGTTAATGTTTCCATCGGCTCTCGGGTGCTGCTGTTGCCATTGCCTGTAAGGGAAAACGGCAGTGAAGCCTTGTGGCCTCACAGCAGGTTTCCTATTGAGCATGCTCGAAACGTCCTGCACTTTGTGAATGGCCTAGTGACGGTGGAAGGAGGAGGGGGGCCAAACTTCCAGGGGGCCTCGCTGCAGCCAGGTCTCCCGAAAGTGGAGATGAGTACCTTTCAAAGCCAGGTACCCGCCCCCCCGAAAGGTGCTAAATGTGGCACCGGAGGAGGGGAGGAAGCAGATAAGCGGAGTTTCCCCTATTGGGTGGAGCTCCCCTTTAAAGTGAAACAAAACTTCGTCTGAACACCACCAACAGAACATGTTGTTTAATTAATTTTTAATGTAGCGATGTCCCAGCCCTCTAGAGGCCTAATGGGGACTTCCAGAGTTAGGCAGAGCTGAAATCCTTCCTCGAAGTGTGGGTTACTAGGCATGGTGGGTGTAATGCAAATTGGAAACATGGGCGCCCGTCACTTTTTGAATGCAACAAAAGAGATTTATTGTCTCTTAACAAGAACTGGGGGAGAGAGGGTTTAGGGCACAAGACACCCTTGAGGATTCAAAAGCAATTGGCAGACTCCACAGACAAAAATAGCAATAGGCAGACAGATATGCAGGTAGGGGACCTTTAAGCTGTATGCAGCACACTGTATTTTATAGAACTGCTGTCTCCTCTAGCAACTGAACTCTCAACAGTCAATATAGATCTGTAACCCTAACTCACATCCCGTTATAGATCTTCTCTCACATCTCACAGTGTCCAATTGAACATCTTCACACTGAGCTCCCAGTCTCTCACTAGACTTCTAGATCCCAGCCACCGCTGGATCCCCTGAGCTCCTCCACAGCTAACACACTGTATATTCCTCAAATCCGCTGGGTCCCTGCATTGGCACTCTGCTGAAGCTTTCCCACTTCTTCACCATCCCCGGCTGGTGAAAAGGCTGCTCTGGTACTTCTTCAGACTTCCATAAACTGGCTTCTGATAACAGGAGGGTTTTTGCACTTAGTGGCGACTGCTTCCTCTCTGGCCTTGATCCTCACTTGCGGAGTGGTCGTCCCTGATGGCAACTGCTTCTCCTTTGCCTCTGGCAACACTCGGTTCCCCGTCCGGCGAACCTCTGCAATGATCAGGCTCCCCTCGGGCTGAGCCTCTACACACGTGGCTAGGCTTCAGGCTTAACCTTCAGCTGCTGCTACACATACAGCTCCCAAGCCGCAGCCTGGGGCTAAAAGAAAACTGATCACCTGACTCATTCCCCTTAAATAGACTATAACAAGCATGCAAAGTATCTACTCTGATTGGCTGAGAAATCATGTCTATTCAAAACCTGAACTCACTGTGATCTTGTCATTCTAATGCCATAAGGCAGCAGTGCCACCTATTGATAGAAGAGAGAGATGCACCAGATTCAGGCTTAGGGCAACAGTCAGTGGATCCCCCTAACAATTAGCCAGGCTAGTTACCACCTAGTGAGCTAAATTTGTTAGCAACCCTGCCTAAGACCAGGGTGCTACATCAATATACAAAGCAAACCCATCCAACCAGAAACTGGAAACAACTGAAGAAAAAAAAAGTTTAGAACAAGCAAATATAATATATCTTCCTATCTATTTACTAACGCTAGCAGCATAAGGATTTTCATTTTAGTTAGGAATTTAGTTCCACTTTAAATTTCCTGCATTGTTGATTTGGCTGATAATTCTTTTTTTAATTTCTGTCAACTAGAGTTACACTTTAAAGCACTATTGCAGCTTACCAATATTTAGACGTCATGTTTGCAATAGTTTTGTTTTTTAGGCCTTCTTCTATTTTCATCTGTTGATCCAGCCAGTAAGTATGTTGTTTTTAAAAAGAACAAGCTCTCTATCAGATCATCAGTTTACAAGAATGAGGCAAACCATTTACCACCGACAGATGTTGTTACAATGATCAGCTTTTATTTATTTACAGTATGTAAAAGCTTTATCCCAAAAGGAGAATCTGTTGCTGTAACTGCTTCTAAAGTGTGAGCTGGAGTTCAGCTTCAGTTTGATAATGTACTTTAATCTGCTAGTACATGTAATACTACCCCCCCCCCCCCCAGGCTGACAATGCTGGTGTCCCCTATGCTCCTTCATGCAGAGTGAGGGCAATCTAATACAGGATGCGTGTTATTGGCTAGATCACCTGGTAAAAACGAAAAAAAAGAAAACAAATGCAGCCACCACATGTAATGATTGGTAAGCTGCAATAGATTACATTTTTTGTTTTGGGTTTTTAAACTGCTTTACAGAGGAGTCTTCATATTCCTGATGTTCCTGAAAGCGTTGCAGCAGTATGTTATGCATATTATTCACAATCTATACAGCATAGAGAAGCATGCCTCGCGGTCAAATAATTCACCACCAACATATATTATGGTAAAGTTTTTTTGTTCTCTAGAGTCTTCTAAATACCTTTCCCCTTCCATAAAACCTTCATTTTCTGAGCTATGATAATATGTAATGAGCCTTCTGCAAATTCTGCTGTGTAGTGGGAATTGTTATGAGTGAGCTTTTCTTCCTTGTCCTGTTAATATGTTTTATGACTCAGCTGCACATCTGGGAACCAAATATTCACAGGGTCAGAGTCACTAAAACAAGAAAGGTACTCCATGTGAAAGATCTATTAGCAGACATGATTTTACCAGGGCAACCATCACCCTCAGAATGTTAAACTCAGCAAATAAATGATAATTGTACATCGCAATTTTCAGAAAACCTTTATGTTAAACAAGAATTATAAAGTGTATCCCTAAGCTCAGGTTCATATTGGAGCAATTTGAGGGGGCAATGGCACTGTTCCAATTGGTGCGACACCGATTTTGCAGCGCCGCACCGATTTGAAAAAGTAGTTCCTGCACTACTTTTGCCAATTTCAGGTGCGACTTTAATAGACATCTGTGCATGAAGCCACACAGATGTCTATCAAGTAGCACCTGAAATCGCACTGACCTTGCTACTTTGAAATCGCGCTGCTTTAAGTGAAGTAGCAGCGATTTCAAAGTAGCATCAATAACATTTTGCTTTAGGCTGCATTCATACAGGGGGGAGCCGACTTAAGCGCGACTTTGCTAGGCATTCTCAGCACGACTTCAGGCGACATACAACGCAACTTCATGCCAGACAACTTTGCCTATGGCCAATCAGAGCAGGGAAGGAGGGGGTTGCCCTGCATAAATTCTTTTCTTTTCACTGCAAAGTTGCTTCCAGATGGGGGATCCGACTTGGTGGCGACTTCTATTCAATTATATGGGCACAAGTCGGATAGAAGTCGCCTAGAAATTGTGCAGGAACCTTTTCTGAAGTCGTTCCAACTTCAGTAGTGTTTTTCACACTTGTGCAACACGATTTTACCGATTTTTGCCGGTGGAGGGGGAAGAGCAGAGATCGCAGCGTGGTGTGGGACACCAAACACCCTGCACAAGCTGCAGAGCGGGTGGCACTGGTGCCCACACTAGCGCGCCTCTGCCGGGCAAGTGACTGGAGCCAAGTGCCGGGACTTGCTCCGACACTTGGCTCAGCTCCAGGATTCGCCGGGGCTCAAGCTGTTATGAGGTTTTGCCGCCCCCACCACTCTGTCGCCCCCAGGCGGCCTTATGGTGGCGCCGGCCCTGGTTCTGTTGCTTGACATACTTGACTTCTAGCACCTGACATGCAGCTCCCCTTATTGTAGTCCTCTTCTTTTGTAAAACGCCCCTTTTTGTTTTTTAACTTCCTATTCAGTTTTCTCTTTTTTTATATGATTTTATTTTTATCTGCATTGTTCTGATTGTGCACTGTCTACATGCCTTAATATGTTATTGGCAGTGTCTGATTTTGCCAAGGGAAGACTGCTCTTAATCACTTAATGATTTTCAGATCTGCATATCCTCATCATCACATGTACTGATTATCTGTTGGTTCATAATAAAACATGAAACCGATCCCGCGCCCCAGGAATAGACAATAATATAGGTAGCAAAAACAAAAGAGCAGCTGGTATAACAGTATAACATAAAAAATTACACTTAAAATGTTGGATACAGTATAGGGATACCGCGCTCATTCAGCAGTATTTCATACATACTTTATGACGACTTACTCGCGCCATAGGGATATGACATAGGTTGTAAAATTCACATTAAAAAATACAA
>BLSH010191985.1:646279-675335 GCA_018402905.1 Glandirana rugosa
TAAACTTTTTTTCAAACCCAAGCCCAAGCAGAGTCAGATCGTTCTGTAATGCAGGATGAGATCTGCAATCTGTCCCTCAAAGCAGTAGACTCTACCTAGTCCAGAATCAGATCGTTCTGTAATGCAGGAAGAGATCTGCAATCTGTCCCTCAAAGCAGTAGTAGTAATCTCTACCTAGTCCACAATCAGATCATTCTGTAATGCAGGATGAGATGTTATTAATATCTGCAATCTGTCCCTCACAGCGCCGGCAGCATCCTCTCCCTAGACTAGCCTGAGAGCATGTGACATGCAGCACTACGTGACTCCAGCTTATACAGAGGCTGGGTCACATGATGCACTGGCCAATCACAGCCATGCCATTAGTAGGCATGGCTGTGATGGCTTCTAAGGGCAAACCAGTGAAACACTTGTTGATTGGCTGCCCTGCAGCTATTTAACATGTGTGATCAAATACCCGAACCCAGAACCCGAACCCAAACTTTTTTTCAAATGTCCGGGTCACTGGAACCCCAAAGTTCGGTACGGACCCGAACTTTACAGTTCGGGTTTGCTCAACTCTAATTGCTGGTTTATATTTCTTGTGTCTGTTTCTTGAAAGTCAATAGACATCGATTAAAAAGAAAAGGTTAAGCCAAGTGATTTAGCCAAGGGAAATTACTGTTAAAATTACCAAATTTGTCACTGGAGAAATTTTACAGTGAAAACTTTCAAAGCAGAAACTCCCAATTCCACTCGCTGAGTTGCTTAGGTGAAATCTGCTAGGAAAAAAATCTATTCTTTTAGGCTTTTTTTACTTTGTTTAGGGCAGTTTAGTTTATTTCATTTATTGTTCATGGTATGTATGTTTTTTCTTTTTTATACATCTTATCAGTATTTAGGGGCTATTGTTTAACATTTGTTTTATTTTTATATTTTGCTGCCTGTTATTTTCTTCTTGTAAAGAAAAACATACCTGCAAAAGGGCTAATGAGGGGCTGTTTGTTGAAAGGAGCTTTCGTAACCCTCAGGAGCCATTTAATGCCCCTTGCACCTTTAAAAATCCAACCAAAAATACCTTTCCCATTGACTTTAATGCATTTCCCAAATGGTAAAATATCTCCAAAAGCTCACACTTTAGAGGGAATGAAAATTCAATTTCACTCATCCCTACAGGGGAGATTCACCCTCTCTATTCATCCTGGTTACCTTTGTTCCTGATAGAAAAAGTAATGGGAGATCCAAAATTTTACAGCTGTCCCTTTTTTTTCTAGTGAAACATGTTTGAAAACTGCTCCTAATTAACGTATCTTTCCCACAGCAACTACAGTGCCCTGGTTGGCGTCTGGGTGTATGGATTTTTCGTGGTGGTCCTGCTGGTCCTGGATCTGTTGTATTATTCTGCAATGAACTATGACATTTGCAAGCTATACCTGGCAAGGTGGGGGATCCAAGCCAAATGGATGAGGCAAGGACAGAGGCGGTGGGACAAGACAACACCAGAACCTTGCCAAGCACAGACTCAGATGTCACATGCTGTACACACATTAAAAGGAGACACTGTTAGCCCAACAATGATGTCCTTTCAGACTTCTACAGCCTGGTAAGACAGTTTTTTTCTTTAATGACAGGACCAGACTTGAAATTTACCAACTCTGGTGCTTGCCCGAAAATAATATTGTGTGCATATGCTGTTATGTTGAAGAAAACATTTGCCAGTGTTGAGCCCTGAACTTCTTCAAAACTCTTTCCTCAGGCTCTGGAATGTTTTACCGTAAATGACAAATCCAACCAAATTGTGTTTCCTTCTATTTGATAGAAGGTGAACAGGTTATAACCTCTGTGAAGAATTATGTTTCTGAGTTCTTTGTAGGAGAGAGAAACTCTGAATTCCAACGCAATTCGGATATGCGGGGTGGAGTGGATCCTGTTATGTGTAGTGCACCTCTCTAACATGAATGGGCTTCAAATATGGGTCATAAAGGGAAATCAGGTGTTGAAGGAGAAGCAGGAGCACCACATGAATGCTTTTGGTGTCCAAAAATATTTATGACATCATAAAAATGAAGGGGTACAAGCCAAACCGTTTCAAGTATTAAAGCTGAGTTACACCCAAAAGTGGAACTTCCGCTTTAAGAGAAGGTGACCCCCACGACATGCCACAATTGGCACGTCTTTTTTTTGGGGGGTGACCAGGGACCCTGTTTTCACGGGGTCCCAGGTCCACTTCCTCTCCTAGAGCCGCGGCTCCAGGAAGGAAGTCCACCTTCCCCCTTCTCTCTCGGCGATCTTCTGGGACACGTCACAGGTCCCAGAAGATACGCCGGCCAGTCACAAGGCGCTTTAAGTTCGTCCTTCATCGAGGCTACAAGGGTTGCATGTGGAGGAATAATGGACTGGTACAAGGCAGGCTTTGGCAGCAGATTTTCTTTGCTTTCTCTGTCCACTGTGGGACAATTCCCACTCTCTTTTTGCTGTGTCAACAGGTCAGAGAGCTAGGAAAAATCTACCCAACCAGGACTTAGCATCGAAAACCTGATAGGGCTTTTCACCCTTAGACTGGGCATAGATGGATAGAATTTCAAACAGAAATTCTTAGGAAAAGTCTTAGGAAAATTTGTACAATATGAACATTCAAAAGTTGTTTGAAAGATTGTGTTTGCTTTTAACATTTGATTTTGGAGTGAATGAACTTTACCAAATGAAAACCACATATACTATTAAAAATGTCTTTGTTCAAGAAAAATTTTCCATCCTGCTCCTTCAAATTTTCTCATCACTGTGGTCAAAAATGAACATTACTTTGACCTACCAATGAAAAGAAAAACAAACATTCTTTTCCTTCGAAATTCTACCCATCTATAGCCAGCTTAACGCACTATATTTTTAGTAGGTATCTTAAAGTGATTGTAAACGATTACCTAGTAAAACAACCCATAGAGAAAAAAAAAAAAAACACCTGCAAGGCAAAGGCATAATGAGCTAGTATGCATACTAGCTCATTATGAAATACTTACCTCAGAACAAAGCTCCTGCAGGTCTGTCCGATCCCCAAAGAGGGAGCTGCCATCTTCCCTCCATGGATCTTTCAGGGTACGCGGCTCCGGCACTGTGAGTGGCCGGAGCTGCAAGACGTCACTCCCGCGCATGCATGGGAGCCCGTCTTTACAGCGGACTTTCCGGCAGGGTCTGGCGCTATGTACCGGGCCTTCGCCGGGACATCACTGCGCATGTGCCTGCTGACGTCAGCGGCGCTTGCAGTGAGAATATCTCCTAAACCGTACAGGTTTAGGAGATATTAATTTTACCTACAGGTAAGCCTTATTATAGGTTTACCTGTAGGTAAAAATGCAATTTTTGGGGATATAACCGCTTTAAAATTGAAATGAAAAGCAAAATATTTGTGTATAGATATAAAGAACCCATTAGAAATACCTTTTTCCCTTATTTATTAGTGATCACATTCCCTCTGTTCTCAGCTGCATAAGAGCTGGGTAGGAGAAGCAGCAGCACACTAAGCTTCCCAGTGAAAGGCTGTGCAGCAGGGGCGTGTCAGGACAAGTCTAAATATTGGAGGAGAGTAGCTAGAGAATTGACCACGCTGTGCTCTCCGGCTTAGTGTGGTCAGATTTTAATAGGAAAGCAAGGGGACTAGCATGAATGCCAGGGATTCCACACAAAGGAATCAATACAAAGATACCAGGATAATTTCTCATGCAAGTATATGATACAACAGGCACATATCAGGAATATGAAATGTTGGGGAAACAAACGCTTTAAGGCTTCATTTTCAATTGTAGCTGGGGTGCACCTTTAAAAAAAGGCTTTGGCAGAAGTCTTACATTTTTTGTTGGTGAAAGAATGTTGGGCTGGGCAAAGCCACTATTAGATCCTTAGAAAGACTGCCTAAACGTACCTGCCAACTTCTCTTACAATCTGATGTTGAGATTGTTTACAATGTAACACCACCTTCAATATGCAAGTGGGTTTTCATCTTTGCAAGTGGAGTAGATATAAGACTTGTTCTCCATGTATCTTCTTGACGTTTTTAGTAGAACAGAATGCTGATATTGTTGAAAATCAACATAAACTTTATATGTAATACAGTAATTGGCAAAAATAGACAACGCGTTTCAGTGGTTACAACAGGCCTCTTCATCATGGCTGAATAGTGCTGGAAAAGGAGGTTTATTTAAAAAATTTAGGGAATCCTGGAATTATGATTTTGAAAACATCAAAAGGTCCTGGCAACAAAAATGATGTTTAGTGGGAGAATCCAGATTGTAGTTGTGTTTTGAAAATTTAGGAATTTTTGTGCAGGTCATTTAAAAGGATGCATGTGATCGTCAATATAATTTATAAATATACTATATGGCCCAAAGTTGTGGACACCTGACAATTACACTCATATAAGTTTCAAAAATCATGACCATTTATATGGAGTTGGCAGGTATTGCAGCCTCTACTCTTCTGGGAAGTCTCCACAAGATTTTGGTGTTTGTGTAAAAAACATTTGTAAGGTCAGGTACTGATGTTGAATGAAATAGGAAAAATGCAGCGCTAAAATATCCATAAAAGAAAAGACAACATCCATCAATCCCGGGAATCACCCGACAGGTGAATAAATCTTGACTTAAAGGTGAACAGTATTCTTCCACCAACACCACAATAAGCCAAGCCTCTTACCCTTACAACTGGACCACTAGATTATAGGTGGTCAAAAACGCCCAGACATCAATCCACCACAGACTGCTCCCACAGTGATCCAGGCAAAAAACACTTCATGGTGTAGTATATCAAATCTGTTTCAATTTATAAAAACCACATATATTTACTCACACAGTGGTAGATGTAAACAAGCATGTCATATAAAAAACTACTGATGGTTTCAAACCAACAAGATGGCTGCGGTCCTCGTGCACAACGACGCCACGCGTCCAAAGCTCCAGGACCCTGCATTCACTATATTTGGTCTCCCACAGTACACAGAACATGGAAATGCAATAATTTTAGTAAATACCTTTTCTCATCAGCAGTATATAACAGTCTTGTTACTTCTATCAATGCCTGGTTAAAGCTTGTAGGAGGAGTTTTCATACTGCACTGGCTGTCCTATCAGGATGGAGGACTCCTGACCCTCTGTCTGGACGGTGCTGATTGGTCCTGTGTTGATCAAATGCACTCTCCCAAGAAAAAAAAAATTCTCTAGCAATACACACCAAACTGAGCATGGGCAGACTGATTCCACTAACTCTGTCTTATCCGGACATGTTTTGTGGACAATGCAAGAAGGGGAGTATCTGTGCGCACAAGATCAACACAATGCGGGTGATTAATCCCTTAGGTTCCACAGTGAGTATAACATGCATGCTTTACTGCATATACAGACTGATTTTACTGTTCAAAGAATTTGGAAGGGTATGCATGTAAATTTGTCAATGGTGTATGTCCCATTGTGTTTTTACTGGCAGCAGTAGCCAAAAAACACAAGAGGGACTTAGTGCTAGGCTTATCACCAAGAAAGTAAAAGAAGGGGGTGGGGGGGGCAAGTTAATAGTGCCTTAGGCTCACCATGCATGTTACAATCTGGCCATAAATTCTTTGTACAATTACGTTTATATTAACCAAAATTATGCAATATAAGGGCCTACATAATCTAACCAATCATTTTGTATCAAATCAGGCAGGCCCTTGAGCTACATAGTAGTTGCCTGCATCCTATACAAAAATTTGTGAAGGGTGGTACAGTATGATGGTATGTATCCTACATGTATTGCCTACTTAGCCTTCATCAGGGATTTCTGTAGACCACCAATAGGATTATTATACTATACAGAAAAGGAAACAGAGAAAATTTCATACCTGAAGTCGTACTGGTGTGACCGGGGGCTAAGACCCCTTTCACACTTGCGTGACCTGAAAGTCTCGTAATTTTGCCGTGTTTTTTTGCCATACTTTTGACGCAATTTTGGCAGAACATTGATGCAGCTTGAAGCAATGCCTATGTAATCTTGAGGTCTACGGACCTCAAGTCACATCAAAGTAGTGCAGTGACTGTGATTCGAAGTCACACAGATATGAGCGGTACTTATTGGAAATCATGGGGTACGACTTGTCATGCGACTTTGCAGACCCAAGTCACAGTACAAGTCGCACTAGTGTGAAAGGGGCCTAAAGAAGATTTAATTGGATTGTAACCTGTGCTAAGCTATAGTTACATAGTGACCGGAACCAGCCATAACCAGTGATAATAGTTGTCACTGTGTCCTTGCTTGACTTTATCCCACGTTTAAAACATCTCATCTCTCTCCTCCTCCTGTAGAAACATTATCATGATGTTTAGTTGACAGACAAAGCTTTCATCTTCATGCATATTGAATCAATTAAATATAATACAGGAGTGTTTATTTCCAAGAGGTTAAGTTCGCACAGCGAATAAGAAAGAACAGTCAGAATGCAGAGCACTGGTGTATAGACCGCAGGGACATGAACAGGCTTTTATCCTTCTATTTTGTAGCTGCCAGCGATGATAGCTCCACTCAGACTACGGCACAGACATATGAAAAGACAGCAGCTATTGTTACTATTGAAGCTTCTTGTTTACTAATCTGTAATGGGAGGTGTAAAAATATGACCTTGAGTAAATGAGATTCATTGCATTGACAAGGTTTCTTTCACGGATACAATAAAGTTGCAGCATTTTTGGTTGAAAATGAAAGCTGAACATCAGACAGATATTATAGACACATAAAGTGATAATCAATCTGCCTATCCTCAGGTGATACACAGTGATGAATTCAATCTTCCTACGTAACTTGTACTTGTTTATGTGCAGCCTTCTGCCCTCCACAGCCTTCCATAGTACACAGTTCAGATGGTATTTCTCCTAACAGGAAGGTGGTATGGGGACGGATCTGATGTCACCCACTGCACAGCACAGAGCTGAGTGTAATCTGAGACCTGAGTAGAGGGAATAGGCGCACACACCCCTCTACACAATATCACTGGGAAACCTGCACAACTGAGGCTGTCAATCATCTGCTGTGTGCTAAAGGAGAATGGGCCGTCTCCAGGGATTATCTGGTGTCTGGGAAAATTGTCAGAAATTACCCATAGTCAGAGGAAGGAGAGGGCAGACAGGATCCACACTAAGTGCTATTGACTGAGGCAAGTACACACTATATGAGGATACACTTTGTTCATTTGTCATTTCAGAGGTTTACAACCACTTTAAGTGATAACATTTAACACTACATTTCTCTTATTTGATCCCCTTTGGTCTGTTAAATATAACAATCTAAGTTTTTATTATATATATGTGCAAAAAAAAGGGGCTGTTCATCCAGCCAGAAATCCTGTGAGCTGATAAATTCCTGTACTCTCTGCCCCAGGACTGTTATCTGTTAGCATTGTTCCCTGCTATCTCCATACACTACAAAACACCTCCCCCTGTTTATTTAGCTATTTACCTGGATTTTCAACTTTGAAAGTACATTGGAAAGCAAACTGTCTCCCAGGGCTTTGTTTTTCCCCCATGGTCATGTTCAAACACACCAGCCTAACATTTTGGGGCATAAAATCCTCTGGTTGGTGGGCCTTCCAAATTTCGAGCAACTGAGTCTCAGTGCAGACATTGTAACTTTGTATCAGTGGGGACTTTCACATTTATACTTTATACTTTGCAATGCCTTGGAAGCATTGAATGCAGGGAGCTTTGAGTGGAAGTTTTCACAATACAGTCACTCCCTACTTTTAAGTATACAACGGGACCAGAGCATGTATGTAAAACAAAAATGTACTTAAAGTGAAGCAATACCTTTTTTTCACTTCTCAGTGCATGTAAATACACTAGCTCTATGGGAAATCTTGGTCAGCTTGACATGGCACTGGTCCCGGCTTTTAACATTTCATATTGTTGTTTATGGGAAATCTTGGTCAGCTTGACATGGCACTGCTCCGAAACCATAAGTGACAGGGACACCAAACTTGGGGACCCAGGACTACGACATGGTAGATTACCTAGGCAAGCTGGTCGACCCCAAAATTGGATATGTTGTAGCCCTGTGTCCACTCTTGGTGCTCCCTAAGTTTGGTGCAGTGCCATGTCAAGCTGACCAATATTTCCCATAGACGCCAATGTGTATGTAAAGTGAGGGTACGTAAAGCGGGGTATACCTGTACAGAATGGTCAGCAAAAAGTCGCAGAGCTGCATAGAAAAACTGTGGAAAAGAGGCTACAGTATAAGGAATCCATGGAAATTGATGTAAAACTCTTATGTATAGTAGGTAACTCATAGGCTGTGTTAGGATTTCACATAAAAAAAGAATTTCACATTAAAGTGGTTGTAAACCCTCACATATACCCGGTGAAGTGAACAGCCTCAGATTATACAAAGAGATTAAAGGTGTTGTAAAGGCAGAATGTTTTTTATCTTAATGCATTCTATGCATTAGGCCTCATACACACGGGCGTATGCAAAAAAAATAAGTAAAACGTCCGGCCCAACGTCAGGGAAAAATCGGCGTTTTTTCTGTGTTTTGCATCGGGGTTAATGAGCGTTAGTGAGCGTTAGTGAGAGTTGGCGTCAATAGGTGTTTTTTTAAGAAAAAAACAGTCCTCTGCTATTTTTAAACCTGAAAACGCCGGCATCAAAAACACCGGATAACATCGGTATGTGTATGAGGCCTTAAGATAAAATAAACCTTCTGTGTGTAGCAGCCCCCCTAATACCTACCCTGAGCCCCTTCTCTCTCCAGCGATGTCCACAATCCCCTCAGCAATCCAGGACACTCCTCCTGATTGGCTGAAACACAGCAGCGGCACAATTGGCTCCCACGGCTGTCAATCAAGGTCAGTCAGCCAATCAGGGGAGAGAGGGGACGAGGTCGGGTCAGGCGCCGTGTCTGGATGGACACACAGAACTGTGACTCGGTTCGGGGCCCCCTGTAACAAGCTGCTGGCTAAGGGGGCACTCATTTGGAGGAGGGGCCAGGAGAGCCGAAGAGTGACCCAAGAAGAGAAGGATCCGGGCTGCTCTGTGCAAAGCCAACTTCACAGAGGAGGTAAGTATAACATGTTTGTTATTTTTTTAAAAAGCCTTTACAATCACTTTAAACACTTTACAATCACTTAAACAAATCCTACATAGGTTTTACCTGTTTATCTATAGTCTTCTCTTTCCCACAGCCATTCATAAGGGCAGAAAAGTGTTAAAATCTTTCTTCATCTGTCAGGAGCACAGAGGAGGGGGTGGAGAGACTGCAGTAACAGTGTGTGAGAGCTGATTGGAGGAAAGGAACATACCCCCTCCCCCCAATACAGCAGAAGAACTGTGTTCTGAATAGACAACCTTTCTGCTAAACTCTCCCTCCCAACACAAATTTATCTCATGTGTCGGAAAACTTTGCAGAAGTGACTGAGTGTTAATAACAGAGCAACAAAGCACCAGAGAGGAATGACACTTGGAGCTTTGGAGAGAAGTAAGTAAACACTACAGATATATGAGCTTTGCTCAGATTCCATGACTGGGGTTTACAACCACTTTAAAGTATATTCAAATGGCACACTAAGATCATGTTCTCAGATGTGACTGAAAATGCATGCAGTATTGTACCTTGGTAGATTGCAATGCAGTTCTGCAGGACAAGGCCCATACACTATGCAGCATATTTTCAAAATGTATCAAACTCACCTCAATACATTGCTTTTGTATAACCAGGCCAGGTGGACATGGAGCATGCAGTTTCCTACATTGTGAACTGTAACAGATAATAATAGGTCACATTTAGTGTCAATGTAAAAGTTCCCTAAAGTTTATTCAGGAAGGCAGTACAATGAGCAATGATAATATTTAATGTGAATCATAATATCTAAATTAAATGATAAACAGCTAAGCACCAATATAGCGTGCATGCAATATAAATGTGTGATGAAGTGTAATATAATAATATACAACAAATACATAAACAGTGATGAATAAAGCAAATATATTTTTAAAACGCAGATTGTCAGTCCGGGTGTGATGGCTGCAATGCAGCTGGGTCACCAAACATCCTAGCCTCCTGATTGGAGAGTGTTACAGCATCAGCGCACATAAGTGGTCATCATAACTCTGCTTTCTCTCCTGCTGAAAAGTTTCCAGTGGTGGACTGACAGCACTGTGCAATGCAGCCAAGCCTGACTGACTCACAGTATTGGCTACATCCTTTTTTCATTTGGTCCTGCTGTGCAGGGGTCTTCTGGAATCTAACATAAAGACAGATTCAAGGCCTAATACCTATATTTAAAATATGTGTAATGATTTTTGTTAAATTCATAATAGGATTAAACAGTGTTATACATGCCTGGGTTTCAGGATTAAGCTAATTAGATTCACAGGTAAAATGAAAAAAAGATTTAAGTTTTCTAGTAACATAAACCTCTCCTTTGAGTAAGAAGGGGAAAGCATAAGATCACTTTAATGCCATGCCCCACCTTCCATACACCACATATCCTCAGAAAAAATGAAAGTGAAATTAAACATCTGCAAAAAAATAATACATAAAATAAATTGGGCCCCAGGAGCTTGTATCCATAATGTGCACAGCACATTATGGCAAACTTACCTGGCTCCATCATTGTGTTGTCAGTGCTCCCATTAAGTCTTCCTTCTGGGTTCCAACTCTTTGGTCGCTGCCTTGGATGGCTGGGCCACAATGGATGTCATGCCCATGCATGTGCATGTAAATGCATGCTGAGCTGCATGACTCAGTGGACACAAATGCTGACAGGTAGAAAGAAGAGTTTATGACAGAAGACACCAAAAGGGTATCTTCTGCCACAAAAATACTACCTGTCTTGTTACATTTAATTCAACTGTAATATCACAGTGCACAAATGCCCATTCGTATTATGGAGAACTGTGTCTAACAACTGTAAGCTCTTTGTACCAGTGGTCACTCAAGCCCAATAATTTCATCCTGGAATTAAGGAAAGAAGGCCACATACTCCCATACCTGGAAGTACTGGGTATTTTGGAAGGCTCCAGGGGGCAAACAGAGCAGCAAGGGAAAGGTAAGTATCAGTGGGTGTTGCCCATCCAAGAATTGTCAGATAGGGAAGGAGGTAGCTTGCTGGTAGGGTTAACAATAGTTAGAAGGAAGACCAATGTAGGACAGAGGTATGTGCATTGATTGTTATAAACTACACAAGGTAAGTCAATTTGTTCTCCGAGAATCAGGTTAATGATGTCTAGAAAAGGTTAGTAACACAAACTACCATTTTTGACATATAAAATAGCTCTGGAAATTTCAATAGTGAAAGACTAATTGATAAAAAAAGGCATTTCTAAGGGTAGAGGTCCTCTTGAAGCCATTGCTGAAAACTATGTGATACGGTGTGTCCTTCCACATATCCTGATAGGTAGAAATAGATTTGTAACATGGACACTATTTATCTAAAGGCCACATCTGTGATTAGTCATCCTTTGGCAATGTCTGGTCAATAGCTGCTGACAATAGGATTGCCATCTGTGACCTATAAATCGGGTATACTATAAAGTACGATGAGTTCTCGTAGGGCTATAATTGGGTAGAAAAACACATTTTCACATTGCTAAGCTAGCTCTCTGCAATATACTCTCCCTGCTGGGAGGTTTGTCAGATTTACAAGACGCAGTAGGGCAGACAGTATAATTAGACAGTTACATAAGAACACATGTTGATTAGCAGATTCAGGTTTCCAATGACCATTGTGCTTAAAACAGACATAGGGGGTCATATACTGATGGACTTTCATTAGAACATTAGCCTTTGTGCTTTTATTAAAATCGAAAGAGCGGGCACAAAAATATATCTATAGTAAATACAGTATATTGTCTCTTTGTAAAGGTAACTCCACATCCTTCTAGTGTCTAGTCGCATGTCCCAGTGCCAAGGCAATGGCAGAAAAATTAGTAACCTTTGATTTAGGCCCAGGGACATTACTAGGATTGTGAAAGACCTTGGGCACCCTGGAAGAAATGATAATTCCGTGTGCCTAGTGCACTGCAACAAATGGAGGATGTGGTCACCTTGCGCTAACAGTGGGAGGGGCTTAAAGAGGCATGTTTAAATTGAACATAAGCAACTTGCACTTATGTCACAGTATTTATGCCCACAAAATAAAAAGTATGCAATGCATAACATTGTGCTGGGTTTGGATCAATAGCACATAATGCACTCAATCCAGGGGTCAGGAGTATATAATGTACAGCATGCATGAGTCATGCGTATGTAATGTACAGCACACAGGGGTATGGACAGTGGCGCCACCCCCCAATCCATGCACCAGTCCCCTAATCTACATGCAGGGCACCAGACGCATAGATTCCATTGGGTTTTTTTTTTTTAGAAACACATGATTATAGCCTGAAGCTCTAATTGGCTTTAAAAAAGATGGGCTCTGTGGCCCGAGCCCACCCAGTTGTGTGACAATAGCAAATTAATATTTGCTATTGTCTTCCTGATTCTCCTCCCGCCAATCAGGAAGTGGGTCCTGAGACCCGTCACCCGATTGGCTGAGAGGAGATTCCTAGGAGGAGGAGATGCACACCTCCATGATGCCAAGGAGGAGGAGAAGCAGGGGAAGCCACTGCCCGGAGGAAACGCTGCCACGATCTAGAGAGGGGGTAAGTGCGGGGCTGGCTACAGACCGGGGCAGGGGTGTGCAGGGGGCCCGGCCAGGGGGAGTGGCTGTGGGTGCATTTTTTGTCGCCCCCCAAAAAATAACACCAGCCGCCACTAGGTATGGAGTATGTAACACACAAAATGCAGGGGTTACAGAGTACAGAAGTTGAGGGTATGTAAAACACAGCTTGCAGTAATCAGGAGTACATAATGCACATGTGCATGAGTCAGAAGTATGTAATTTACACAATGCAGAAGTATGGAGTGTGTGATGTACAGGAGCCAGTACTACGTAAAGTATAAAGTGCAGAAGTCAGGAGTATGTAATGTACAGAGTACTGTACAGGGGTTGGGAGTGTGTAATGTACAGGGGTCAGGAATATGGATCCCTACCCCAAAGCAGCAGTCTCCTAACCCCCCCCCCCCCTAGAAAAAATCCTATCCTCAGAACAAATCTTCCTGCTCTCTAGGAAACCTCTCCTCTCCAAGAAAACCTCTCATCCCCTTTCAGCACCAATCCCCCATCCCCAAGAAAACCCTGTTCACCCCCGTTGGCAAATAACCCAAATCCCCCAATAAAAACCCCAACCCCCCAACAAAACTTACCCCCTCAGTAAAAATCCCCCACCTTACTAAAAAACACTCCGCTCCAAGTAAAACAAAAAAAAAAAATCCCCAAGTCCCAAAAAAACTGTTCCTCATCCCTGTCAGCAAAAACTCCCCCGCCCTCCAGAAAAACCCTCTCACTTCCAGTCTGCGAAAATGTACCCACCTCCCTAACAAAATGTATGACTACCTTTTTTTTTTTTAAGGGTCTTCTTCACTTTCTTTCAGTAATGGTCAGGTCCTGAATGCTGTAAAGAAAGGTGCCAGGCAATGCTGTGATGCAAATTCATCGTGTGAACCCACGATGGCTTGAGGATATACCCCAGAGGTCAAGACCTTCCTTGGTTCACAGGAAGTGGGTTTAAAGATGCTGGGTAAACATCTGTCAGATTTAATTGCTGCCTGTGCTCCAATTGGGGAGATTGACTTTCCCCATGAATCCCGATGACAATTGTGGCCATGACCAAAATTCTTATGCTTTACACACTCTATCCAAAACAAAAATAGAGAGATAAACTTTTTTTTTTTATTCCATTTTTTGTTAAAATAGCAAAGCAATTTGGGAGTAGTGGTCATATCTTGAGGCTGAGCCGTTGTTTTTGCTATTATTCTGTATTGTAGAGTTCTTTGGCTGGATTTCAATAAGCGTCTACATTAAAAAAAAAAAAAAAAAATAGTAAAACAATTGCAGACATAAATGGTGGTTTTGTTTGAGATGGGATCGGCAAATTCTAATTACTTTTTCTGAAATTGCTGTTGTTTTTCTTTATTTTCTATTCATTCTTTTAATTAATTAATTGAAGCTGTCAATTTAAATTTTGGCTTAAAAACAACTGAATTCTGATGGTAGGTGCTTATTTTTCTTGGATTATTTGTGACTGTTTATGTAACTCCCAGTGGCTGCAAAGTGGTTAAAATTGATTGAAAATTGGCACATGAATGGCCAACTTAATGATGGCAATCAAACAATTTCAACCGCTTCCAGGTTTCGATTGCAAAGATAATCAAACACATCCATGAGACCTACCAGTGATATGCATGCAGTGGTCTGACACACTCCCACCTATTCAGTACTACAACCATGTGTAGCAGTGCTTTGTCTCCCCGGCAGGGGGCATGTTGGACTGCTGTATGGACCCCGCAGCTCCCACACAAAGATGAATGGTCCTTTTGTGAACCCTGCTGCCCATTCCTTGGATCTTTTGGCCGGCACTGGGGAGTCTGTGAATAGCAAGACTTACCCATGTAAGCTGTTGCCTCACTAGTAAATGCTTATATGTAATTTCTGGCAAAACTTTAAATGGTTTTACAATTATTTGCTATTTGTGTCCTTTTTGGGGAAACCTCTCCTCACTTTATCTCAGGGCAGGAACTGTGACAGAGACAAAAATAAAAACACATTTTTAATAGAGAGGGAAGGTTAGAAATTATTATTATTATTCTTCTGCTGGTGACCACGTTTTCCCCAACGTCTTGTCCTCTGTCACAGTGACGGTAAGTGAGGAAAAATAAAAGACAGAAATAAAAATCTGACAGAGACCCTAACCCTTCTCTGGCCTAAATGAAACAAAATAAAAAACTCTTTTTTTATTATGATTACTAAATATTATATATTACTAAATGAATGTACAACAAAGAGTGTCTTCCAGTAACATGCATTTTCCAAGAATTACTGCAATTTCTAGGTGTGAAGCTAGCCTTAAAGCAGACCACCAGCCCAAACTAACAAACTCTCTTGTATTGACACTGTATACTGACACTTGTATTATTTGTTTATCCTATAAATACCTATTTTCCTTATTTGATCTGTGGCCCTTCCTACCCCCCACCCAATGCCAGTGGCCTCTAGATTTCTCTCCTGCTTAGATGTCAGTGCTTACGTCATTTTTGCAGGTAGCATTAACATTTTTGTATGCAGACTGGCACACAGACTGGCACACAGAACATGGTGCCAGTCTCATACTTCCCAACTTTTTGAGATGGGAACGAGGGGCACTTTTGAAAGTATATAGGCATAGGGCCCACTGCCCTGTCATGCTCTCTTAAAGGAGAATTATACAACAAAAAAAACAAATTAGTTATACCCACAAGTGCTTTTTTACCACTACTATTCCTTTATATTGGCTTTTGAAATTTACAAACGCAGCAATTTAGAAAGTGGATGAAATTTTTAGCACTGGGAAAGAGGGATAGAGGGGCTTCGTGGAGAAATGTCATCAACACACCAAGGATTCCTCAAAAGGGTCCAAAGCTTTATTTTTGTGGTCACATGAAAAACATACAGCAACATTTCAGAGCTACACAGGGCCCCTTGCCTGATGAAGGAGCCCTGCATGGCCTCCAAAACGTTGCTGTATGTTTATCATGTGACCATGAAAATAAAGCTTTGTACCCTTTTGAGGAATCCTTGGTGTTCTG
This sequence comes from Glandirana rugosa, assembly GCA_018402905.1. Taxonomy (NCBI): domain Eukaryota; kingdom Metazoa; phylum Chordata; class Amphibia; order Anura; family Ranidae; genus Glandirana; species Glandirana rugosa. The sequence continues at coordinate 661,928 of BLSH010191985.1, forward strand.
ATGACATTTCTCCACTTTAAGGCCTCATACACACGGGCGTATCTTAATAAACAAAACGTCGGGCCCGACGTCAAGGAAAAAAAATCAGCTTTTTTAGGCGTTATGCATCGGCATTAGTGAGCGTCGGCGTCAATAGGCGTTTTTAAAAAAAATCATCTCTCTGCTATTTTTCAACCTAAAAACGTCGGCGTCGAAAAACGCCGGAAAACGCCAGTACAATATTAGTTGGCGTTTGTTGGCATTTGTTGACGTTTGTTGGCGTTTTGCGGCGTCAAAAAATGCCAAAACGTTACAGCCTCAGAACGCTATGGCCGTGGGTTCTACTTTCAGCTCACTAACGCCGACGCCATCTACAGCTCAAAAACGCAGACGTTTTTATGGGGCCATTGATTAACATGGAGAGCTGCAAAAAATGCCAGAAAACGCCGGCGTCAAAAAACGTCCGTGTGTATGAGGCCTGATTGTCTACGGTTTCCAGCATGTGGCCATTACAGCACCCAGCATTACTGAACAGCCAGTTTATTCAATGTGTGCATGGGGAATATTGCTTTTTTTCCAAATCAGAGACAGTCCCTCAAAATCAGGGACAGTTCGGAGCTATGTAGTCTGCACATGTGCAAGATCTGGTATTGTGTCATCAGAGGTCACCAAAGACCAGGAGGAAAAAACTGGCTCCTGATGATGAAAAAAAGATGGAAGCAGGGAGTGAGAAACATGCTAGCAGTACAATTGTTGCAGATAGGACAATGCCAGTTTGCATGGTCTCAGTAGTACTGTATATTTTTTTCATGACACTTACCAGAAGATAATTTATTACATTTTGGATTGGAGGAGCAAGGTCTGTTTTAACATAGGGAATACTAAAGATTTTATCAGGGGCGATTACTGTATATTATAGGAGTTGCTTACCCATGCCTGAATTTTTATTTTAGGTGCATTGCTTGACAAATATGTTAATTTTCTTACCGATTTTGCCTGTTGTAACTCCAAAGAACTGCATACAACACAAGGATTTTTGAGTAAGCTACAAACTACACTAGGCAATGTAGAGTACAATTAGAGCCAAAAAGCAGCCCCACCTAAATGCAAAAATAACAGCTAGTATAATAGCTGCTCCTGTCAAGAGTGGCCTTACTGACCGATAGGGAGGCTGGAGAAGGTGGGGCCAAATTCTCATTTTATGGGCAAATTTGAGGTTTATTTGCAACTTCAGTCTTAGCATGATTTTGTTTATCAAGTGCATAATACCTCTTTTGACCTGGTTTGTAAATTGCCCCTTGCCCACCATATTTCACAGAATGTTCCAATAAGCAGCAGACTATTTGCCATGGCAAACATTGCTCCCAATTTTTATGTGAATGTTGGTAGCTATACATACTGTATGCTCAATTTCCATCTGCATGCTATTGCTACCTGCATATGCCAGACAGTCCTGGACCCCCCTTGCTTTTGGGCCCCATAGAGACTCTAATTACTCTCCTGTTGCTATGGGTTACTGCACTTTGCACATTATTGACACTCCTTGTACTACCTAAAAGTAAATATATTTCATAAATCCAGTATATACAATGTTAGCATATATATTTTCTATGACAGCACAATTAATTTGCCCTTTTCTCTGTATTATTAGTTTCAGAGAATTTGGCATTCACAGGTTTTCTCCCATTTTAAAGGTCTGGGGAAAAGAAGAGGGTGTTAATGGTTTTTCGGTGAATAATGGATTATATGCAAGAACTTGTCTAAAGAAATCTTCAAGGGAGGAAACCTATTTGATCTGCAATAATTAAACTGAGAAGGAAGAAGAGGGAGCCACCGAGGAATTATCTAGGGCATGTTTTTATTCTTCAGAAAAAAAATGAAAATTATTCAGGGGGATAAATTTTTATGTAGGTGGCTCAAACCGGCATCTAATCTTGCGGCACGCACAAAATACATAATATAAATGATACAATAATGACTTCAAAGAGTTCACAGCGTGTGACGGCCGAAGGCAGTGTTGAGCTATAACAGGAGTCATGGGGATTCAAAAATTTAAAGGGTCAGTCTGTTCAAATTTAATTTTCCTCAGATGGGCTGTTGCTAGTGGACTAAATCATCCCCTAATTCCTTTTCTATCTTGTGGGCCTCCAGCTGCATGCCCCCCCCCCCCCCTTCCAATTTATATGTACAATGCAATAAATAATAAGTAGTTCAGCCAGCTACTACTAAACATGGAAGTGTGAGCTTTGGCTGGGCCGAGTCCTTGACATAAATGGCGTTGGCTTTGGTGTTTGAGAAGTACACAAAAAGATAAAAATATTGTTGCCCATACCAATCAAGACACCAATTTCAAATGTAATTTCTGTTTTCATGTGTGAGAATGAAATTAGGGGTCTGACTGGTGCTACAAGGAATGTTTTGGTTAGCATATACTGAACATCAGCATATTTGTTACTTTAGATTAGTCAACAGGGCAATTGAGAGTTATCATTTTCCTAAAAAAACTCTGGGCTAAAATCTGCTACTGTGCACTGTTTCTTTTCATTAAAGTACTTTTATTCACCTGAACTTGCTAGAAAAATTGACTTTTCAGTATCCCAGCAAGGCCCCCTCCATCCTTGCATATCATAGCCCTCATTTCTTCTATGAGGGTATAATTACTGTCTGTGCTGGCCCAGCTTATTTGCCCTTCCCATCACCTCCCTACGTGTAGTAGGGAGGAGTGTCATTTGAGTGTATTCTCAGAGTCTGCTTGGGCTGCCCAAACCACTTCCAAGATAGTGTCATTCTCAGGGCTTTTGGATGCCTACACAAGGGAAGTTTTTACAAGTTAATAACATGCATAAAATATGTTCAATGAATATGCAATCTTATGGGAAGATTTCTCTTGGAACATATGGTTTAGCGAAGACTCCTACACTTTTGCCTTTTACAGGATCTTCCTGTAAAACAGACCGGTCACTGCTGCTCTCTCTCTTTGTGCAGAGTGGTCTTGTCTCCACCTACTCCTGTAGTTTTCTGCAGGTAGCCTGTAGTGGGTGGAATCTGTAGGGTCCCTCCCACAACTCTGCCCTCATGCACAACACAGTGATGATGTCACTGGTACTTTTACAAAGGCCAGGTATACACAGAGTGTTTTTTTTATTATTGCTATTGAAGAATATGTCTAAATTTATGTTCTATGCCCTGAATTCAGCTTTAAAGTGTTACTAAACCCACAACAATAAAATCAGTCCGTATATGCGATAAACCATACTCGCTGTGGAACCTAAGGGCTTAATCCTCTGCACTGTGTAAAAAGGCTGCTTGATCCTGTATGCACAGATTCTCCCCTCCCTGCACAAGTCTGGATAAGACAAAGCCTTTGGAGTCAGGCTGAACATGCTCAGTTTGGTGTGTATTGCTAGAGAGGTCTTTTTTTTCTTGGGAGAGGGCATGTGATCAGCACAGGGCCAATTTGCACTGTCCAGACAGAGGGACAGGAGCCCTGCAGCCTCATAGGACAGCTCAGTGCAGTATGAAAACTCCTCCTACAAGCTTCACCAGGAACTGATAGTAATCACAAGACTGCTATATACTGCTGATGAGAAAAGGTATTTAGCCAGTTATATTTACTAAAATAATTGCATTTCTCTGTTCTGTGTACTGTGGGAGACCAGATATAGTGAATGCAGGTTCTGGGTTTAGTAATACTTTAAGGGTTTTTAATGGCTCCTAGAGGTAACGATAGACCTGTTTTTTGTGCCAAAAAAGTAGACTCACATTATCATAGTTTTTTAATGTTTTTTTTTTTTATAGAAAGAAAAATGTTGACAGCAGAAAAACTAAAGTAAAACTGTAAAGCAACAGTATATAATAATAATATATATAAAAATAATAATAATAATAAATATATATATTCTTATTGTAGCTATATTTCAAGGAAATGGATCTAACGATTTAGGTGGTAGTGAGTGAGTTAATTTGTCTCTCTGGGATGGGCTTTCTGGGATTCAACTGTGCAGCCACACCTTAGGTGTGTGTGTTGAGGATGGGGATTGTCAGATATGTGTTGCACTCAGCTTGAGAAAGAACATTATGGGGTTGATTTACTAAAGCTTGAAAGTGCAAAATTTGGTGCAGCTCCACACAGAAACCAATCAGCTTCAAGGTTGTATTGTCAAAGCTTGATTGAACAAGCTGAGGTTAGAAGCTGATTGGCTAGCATGCACAGCTGCACCAGCTTTAGTAAATCAACTCCTATGTGTTTCAAACTGTAAAAAGCTGTAATAGCGTATGCTGAATTTTTCATGTAAGGAAACTGGATTTGCATCGGAGAAGTGTGTCCCGTGTTTTCATATATATATATACACATATACAGCATATTGTGTAAATAACCCAAAGTGCCAAAGTACCACTCACTCCAAAATTACTATATATATATATTAGGGATGGGCTGGCTGTTCAAGTCGAACATAAGATCGATTTGAATAACGCCCGTTCGCCTGTTCGGCAAACTTAGAACACTATGGGGCATTCGCAGGAGCTTTGAGCGTCTCATAATGCATTCCAATGGCGGGGGAAATGCTGCCCGTTGATTGGCCAAGGCATGCACATGACCTGCATGCTTTGGCCAATCACAGAGCGCTCTGCTGTGAGAGATATGATTGGCTAAAGGCAGGGTGCCTTTAGCCAATCACTGCTCAGCAGCCTCAATCCACGGCCCACCCTATATAAAGCCGCTTGTACAGCGGCTCTATGTAGTGTGTTAAACGGTGGATAGAGAGAGAGAGAGACAGTGAGCTTAGCTAGTGGTGTGCAGGCAGTTCAGTGTAGCTAGTGATTACTGTGTAGATAGATAGATAGATAGATAGATAGATAGATAGATCTATATACAGTCAGTTAGTGCAGGCAGTGCAAGAATTTATTCTTCCTACCTTCCTAGTGTATATATATATATATATATATATATAATGCAATGCCTTTAGTGTATACTATATACAGCCAATTCAGTGCATAGTATATAGCGTCCTTTCAGGCAATAAAATAATATACGGTATATACAGTATCTCACAAAAGTGAGTACACCCCTCACATTTTTGTAAAATTTTATTCTATCTTTTCATGTGACAACACTGAAGAATTGACTTCGCTACAATGTAAAGTAGTGAGTGTACAGCTTGTATAACGCTCACTACTCACACACTCACTCAATACTCACTACTTTACATTGTAGCAAAGTGTCATTTCTTCAGTGTTGTCACATGAAAAGATATAATAAAATATATACAAAAATGTGAGGGGTATACTCACTATTGCGAGATACTGTACATACACCCAGCATATTGAGTGTACACAATATATGAGTGCATTTGGGGGTGTACATATGGTATATAGTACCCTCGACGTGGTGTATTAAAATATATACAGTCTAATATATATATATATATATACACAGCGTATTGAGTGTACACTATATATCAGTGCATTCAGGGGTGTACGGTATATAGTACACTACTTGACGTGGTATCTTAAAATATATACAGTCCAGTATATTTATATGCACACAGTGTATTGAGTGTACACTATATATCAGTGCATTCGGGGTGTACGTACAGTATATAGTACACTTGACATGGTGTATTAAAATATATACAGTCTAGTATATACAGTATATACACAGTGTATTGAGTGTACTTTATATATCAGTGCATTCGGGGTGTACGTACAGTATATAGTACACTTGACGTGGTGTAGTAAAATATATACAGTCTAGTATACATATACACACAGTGTATTGAGTGTACACTATATATCAGTGCATGGGGGGGGGTGTACGGTATATAATACAGTGTAGTGCGGTGTTAAAAAAATCCCCATCATGTCAGGAAGGCCATAAAGGAGAGGCAGACGCTCCCAGGCCACTAAAAGAGGGCAAGCAGCCTTTGTGTCTTCAGTGAAAAATGGTGGTGGCAGACATGGTGCATCCTCTGCAGGCGGGTCACGATTGTCCTTGTTTTCTGCTGTTGGCCGTGCTATTCAGCCATAACATGCAAAAGAGTTGGTGGAGTGGATAAGTAAGCCGTCCTCATCCTCCCTATCCTTTGTCACCCAGGCTCATACAAGTTTGCCTCCCAAGACAGCTGGCAAAGTGGCCTATTCCACCGGATCCTTGTTCACAGTTACTCCTTCTGTAGCCCCACCATCATGCACAGAGGAATCGCCAGAATTATTCAACTATAGTGTCGGTTACATGCTGATGGAGGATGCGCAGCAATTTGAAAACTCTGATGTTGGTTCCCAGGTTGAGGAAGGGAGTAGCATAAGCTTAGAGACGGGGTGATGAGGAGGGAGAGGATGATGAGGACACAGACTGTACTTAGGTGCCTTAAAGAAGAAAGAAGGAAAGTGAGGAGGAGGAGGCACAACTCCAACGAGGCAGGATGTCCTCCAGGGGCCAGCTTAAGGACAGCCACCCAATTGCATCAGACCACAAAGCTCCACAGGTGCAGGGCGCTGCTGGCTCCCAATTGACCTTCAAATGTTCGTTGGTGTGGGCATTTTTCAACACTTGTGCAGTAGATCCCACCATTGCCATTTGCAATCTATGTCTGAAACGGGTCAAGCACGGCCAGAACTCCAGCTGCTTAGGCACTACTGTCTGGACAAGACATATGACGACCAGCCATGCAGTCCGTTGGCAACAGCACCTGAAAAACCCACACCAGAAAACAAGGCGGACTTCGCCTTGCTCCTCATCTGGGATCTCAACCCCTTCTATACCTCCAGTCCTCTCCAAAACCTAAGCACTAAGAGGAATGAAGGTCTAGCAATGTGTGCCACAAGTACTTGCAGCCAATCTGCTAGCAGTACACCACCAGGTGAATTCGGCAGGCAAATATCCCTACCTCAGTTGCTGAACCGTAAAAAAAAATACTGTCCCAGCCACCCACATGCTCAGCGTCTTAATGCTAGCTTGGAATAAAAAGAAAGCTAAAAAAAGCTAACTGGGAGGGGATTGGGACTTTAAATGACACACGAGTGTGAGAAAGAGATGCTGGATGGATATGGTAAAACAATTTATTATAGAAATAGAACAATATTTTCATAGTATATATCATATAATCAATATTCAAATAGGTCAGTACAGACCCAATATGTAATATGTGTACATGGATACAAAGGTACAAAGCATACATTTGATGGTATACAAAAAATTGCCCCCATCCATCACATTGATGTGGTTATGTAAAATATTCCATTATCGATAAACCTGCGTTTGGCCATGACTTCCAAGTACCCCCGCAGGGGGTTGGTCTAGAAGACCTTGTAAAAAAATTGTCTTAGGTAAAGCGTTTGACGGCAGCTGGTGGCTCTACGCATGTTTCGTGACTGAATGTCACTCAACAGGAGAAGGCTCGTCACTTTGTCTAAGGTAAAGAAAAAAAAAAAATCATATAGATATATTTATATTAATGCTAGCTTGGCCAAATTGCTAGTACTCCAACTGCTGCCTTTTTAGTTGGTAGACTCTGCCCCCTTTCGGGAATTTGTGGAATTTGCTGTCCCACAGTGGCAGGTTCCCAAAAAAAATTACTTTTCACGTAAGGCCATTCCAGCTCTCAACCGCCATGTGGAAGGCAATGTTTTGGCCTTGTTGGACATGGCGGTCAGCAGCAGGGTTCATATTACCGCTGACTCATGGTTCAGCAGGCAAGGTCAGGGATGTTACCTTTCCTTCACGGCACACTGGATAACTCTACTGGCAGCTGGGAAGGATGCAGGACAGGGTTCAGTGTTGGAGCTAGTTCCGCCACCATGCCTCCAAAAAGCTGGGGGAGATTTTGCCACATCTGCCTCCTCCCCCTCCTCTTCTTCTTCTACTTCTGTGGCCTCTTCTGCAGAATTATCCTCTGAACCTGCAGTACTCCCTAAGTGTTCAAGGGGCTATGCAAGCAGTCAGGCTAAAAGATGCCATGTGGTGCTTGAGTTAGTCTGTCTTGGGGATAGGAGCCACACTGGGACAGAGTTTCTGTCAGCTCTGCGGGGGCAGGTTTAGAGGTGGTTGACGCCACGACAGCTTGAGCCAGAAATGGCTGTATGCGACAATGGCACCAACCTTCTCTCTGCCCTCCCACAGGGACACTTGACACATGTTCCATGCTTGGCACACGTCTTGAATTTGGTGGTGCAGCGTTTCTTGACCAGGTACCCAGGCTTACCAGATATCCTGAGGCAGGCCAGAAAAGTCTGTGGTCATTTCTAGCGTTCATACAATGCCAGTGCCCGGCTGGCTAACATTCAGTGAGAATTCAACCTGCCCACCAACCGCCTCATTTGTGACATGCCCACCAGGTGGAACTCGACATTGGCAATGCTACAGTGGCTGCACACACAGCAGAGGCCCATCAATGAGTACCTCTGTGAGCATGGCACCAGAACAGGCTCAGGGGAGCTTGGCTTCTTTTCGCCACGTCAGTGAATTTGAGGAGGCCACAAGGATTGTGAGCAGTGAGAATGCATGCATCAGTGACAGTGTCCCTCTAATATTCCTTCTGGAGCACATGCTCCATGGAATCACGGACAGGGCACTTGAGGCAGAACAGCGGGAGGAAGAGGAGGACTTCCTTTCCTCTCAAGGCCCCCTTTATGCATAGAGCATTCCTGCAGAGCCGCCAAACACACAGAAGGAGGAGAATTATTGTGTCAGCATGGATGTGGAGGATAACACGCAGCAGTCTTCAAGGGATCATGGTTTTCAGTCCCCAGAAACCCAAGGAGTTGTACATGGCTGGGAGGAGGTAGTTCCTGATAATGTCATCCTCAGTGACCCAGAGGACACTCATGCCTCCTCAACTTACACTGCATGGGCTCTCTGATTCAGAAAAGCCTGCAAAAAGACCCTAGGATTCATGGTATCAAGGAGAGGGATCATTACTGGCTGGCAACCCTTCTTGATCCACGTTACAAGTGTAGCAGAGGATGAAACACCTTCAGGATACCTTGAAGAAAAGTTTATGCAACGCCTTTCCAGACCCTGGGAGGCTACCATATGCTGGTGCTGGACAACGTGTTTCTGAAGCTTCAGTCATTCAGAGGCAGAGCGGTGGAGAAGGTGGCCGGCTGACCAATGCCTTTAAAAAAAAATTCAGTCCTCAGCGCCCAGGCCAGATAGGTTCAAGCAACCATCTTCATTGTCTGCATTATATGGTGCAGGAATATATAGGGGCAAGAGCAGACTTGGAGACATTTCCAACTGAGTCTCCACTGAGTTACTGGGTCTTGAGGATGGATCGCTGGTCGGAACTCGCTGAATATGCAGTTGAGTTACTGGCCTGTCCTGCATCCAGCGTGCTTTCTGAACAGACATTCAGTGCTACTGGAGGGTTTGCAACTGATCAAAGAATGCGCCTGTCCACAGACTTGGTTGATAGGCTCACTTTTATAAAAATTAATCAGTCCTGGATCAGCATCTATCAAGCCCGTGATGCTCATGCAACTGGTTCAATTTGCTAGGGATCTGGGATCCCTTTAAGACTGCCACTGCTCCTATTCCTCCTGTCCATAATCCAGAACAATATTTTATATTTAGGGCACCACCAACACCAAAGGCCCAATATTTCTGCACCTGGTTTACAGGGGCATGCCATAACAATTTTTAAACTAATTTACAACAGCAGGACCTGTTACTGTACCCAACAAGAGTAACTGTAAGGGGTTACAGTGTTCTGGCACCGCCAACACCCAAGGCCCAATTTTTCAGCACCTGTTTAATTGGGGCATGTCATTACAATTTTTAAACAAATGTACAACAGCAGGGCTCGTTCCTGCGCCCAAGAAGAGTGAATGCAATTAGTTACAGTGTTCTGGCACCGCCAACACCCAAGGCCCAATTTTTCAGCAACTGTTTGATGGGGGCATGTCATCACAATTTTTAAACTAATGTACAACAGCATGGCTCATTCCTGCGCCCAACAAGAGTAACTGCAAGGGGTTACAGTGTTCTGGCACCGCCAACACCCAAGGCACAATTTTTCAGCACCTGTTTGACTGGGGCATGTCATCACAATTTTTAAACTAATTTACAACAGCAGGACCCATTCCTGCGCCCAACAAGAGTAACTGCAAGGGGTTTGTCACATACCGGGTTAGGAGGCTAAGATGATGAGAGGGCTCCCCTTGCGGCTAACTGCACGACACCCCTGGAGTTGGTATCAGAAGGTGTAATGCTCAAAGATGCACGATTTGCCTGCAGATGGAGCTTGACAGTAGTTCCAGGTGTAGTAGTACTCTGGATGCACAGCAGGTGGACCCGAAGCTGATCTGGAAGTGCAAGCGGATGACTGTGATAGTATCAGGCAAGGTGAGAGCAGGTCAAGTAAAGCTGGGTCGGTAACAGGTAATCAATCATAGGAACACAGATCTCAGGAACACAGGGTTCTGAGCTGAAGATAATCCAGCGATTAGTGGCAGTCACTTGTGTCCTTTTATAAGCTGGTTCTTGCTGGTAATTGGTGCGCATTGCAGACGAACGTTCGTATGTTTTGCGAATGATCGTTCGTCAGCGGAGGCCGTTTAGCTATGGCGCCTGTGCGGGACTGCGTGGCCATTTTGGATACAGGAAATTTTGCCAGTTCTTCCACGAGCTCTTCCCTGACAGGGTTACAGTGTTCTGGCACCGCCAACACCCAAGGCCCAATTTTTCAGCACCTGTTTGACTGGGGCATGTCATCACAATTTTTAAACAAATGTTCAACAGCAGGGCCCATTCCTGCACCCAACAAGAGTAACTGCAAGGGGTTACAATGTTCTGGCACCACCAACACCCAAGGCCCAATTTTTCAGCACCTGTTTGACTGCTGCACGTCATCACAATTTTAAACTAATGTACAACAGCAGGGCCCATTCCTGCGCCCAACAAGAGTAACTGCAGGGGGTTACAGTACATGTTTGACTGGGGCATGTCATCGCAATTTAAAAAAAAATTTACAACAGCAGGGCTCGCACCAAAATTAAAGAAAAAAAATTGCGTAGGGTTCCCCCCCAAAGTCCGTAACAGACCTTTCAGGTCTGGTATGTATTTTTAGGGGAACCCGCGCCAATTTTTTTTATAAAAAAGGCGTGGGGGTCCCCCCCAAAATCCAAACCAGGCCCTTCAGGTCTGGTGTGGATTTTAAGGGGAACCCTGCACCAAAATTTGAAAAAAAAATTATGTGGGGGTACCCCCAAAATCCAAACCAGGCCCTTAAGGTCTGGTATGGATTTTAAGGGGAACCCCGTGCCAACATTTTTTAAAAAATGGTGTGGGATCCCCTCCAAAATCCAAACCAGGCCCTTATCCGAGCACACAGCCATGGCATGGCGGAAGGGGGTGGGGAAGAGCGAGCGCCCCCCCCCCTCCGAACCATACCAGGCCACATGCCCTCAAGATGGGGAGGATGCTTTGAGGTGACCCCCAAAGCACCTTGTCCCCAGATTGATGGGAAGAAGGGCCTCATCCCCACAACCCTTGCCGGTGGTTGTGGGGGTCTGCGGGTGGAGGGCTTATCAGAACCTGGAAACCCCCTTTAATAAGGGGGCCCCCAGATCCAAATCCCCCCATGTGAATAGGTATGGGGTGTACAATTCCTTTTTTTTATTGCGTAAAATAGCTCTTCTTCTTTCTTCCTCCATCTTCTGCCCCGGTCCTTCTTCTGGTCTTCTGCTTCTTCTTTCAGTCTTCTTCCTTCCTCTCTTCATCTTCAGTCTACATTTTCTTCCTTCTTCTTTCACCGCCCCCGCACCCGTTGCTGCAGCTGTGCTGTTCGGAGGCGTCTCCCAGAATGGGCGGTCTGCAGTCTGACATTTATTTTATAGGTAAGGGCGGGGCCACCCAGTGACATAAATGAGTGACCCCGTCCCCTCCTGATGTCATTCGTTGTCAGAGGGGGCGGGTCACCCATTTACGTCACCGGGTGACGCCCCTTCTTATAAAAGAAATGTCAAACTGAAGACCGGCTATTCTGGGAGACGCCTCTGCACAGCACGGCTATGGCAGCGGGAGCAGCGGCGATGGAAGAAGAAAGAAGAAGATGAAGATTGAAGACTAAGAGAAGGAAGAAGACCGAAAGAAGAAGCTGAAGACCAGAAGAAAGACCAGGCAGGAGAAGATGGAGGAAGAAAGAAGAAGAGCTATTTTACACAATAAAGGACTTGTCAAAAACTGCCTCTTGTTTTTTTTAACACTTTGCTCCTTTTTTGTTAAATGGATAGGGGTACAATGTACCTCAAACCTATTCACATGGGGGGGTTGGGATCTGGGGGCCCCCTTATTAAAGGGGGCTTCCAGTTTCTGATAAGCCCCCCACCCGCAGACCCTCACAACCACCCGCAAGAGTTGTGGGGATGAGGCCCTTCTCCCCATCAACATGGGGACAAGGTGCTTTGGGGGTCACCTCAAAGCATCCTCCCCATGTTGAGGGTATGTGGCCTGGTATGGTTTTGGAGGGGGGGGAACGCTCGCTTGTCCCCACCCCCTTCTGCCATGCCATGGCTGCGTGCTCGGATAAGGGCCTGGTTTGGATTTTGGGGGGGACCTCACGCCATTTTTCTTTTAATTTGGCGCGGGGTTCCCCTTAAAATCCATACCAGACCTGAAGGGCCTGGTACGGACTTTGGGGGGACCCCCTACGCATTTTTTTTTAAATTTCGGAGCGGGGTTCCCCTTAAAATCCATACCAGACCTGAAGGGCCTGGTATGGACGGGGGGGGGGGCAATGCAATGCTTTTTCAGTGATTTTATGTATACCGGTAATAGATTACAGCCGCGATAATAAATTACAATTTTTCCTTTGGAAATGTCATTTTGCTCTGGCTATGTTCTAAACATCACAGAGGTGGGCCCTTTTACATGCAGACTAAGGGGACCCCCCAGGCACGATATTGAAAGGAATATTTGATTTTTATTGTTTAACTTTAAGCATTATTAAAATCACTGCTCCTGAAAAAATGATTGATTTAACCACTTAAGGACCGGAAGGATTTCCAGCTTTAGGACCGGAGCCCTTTTTGCGATTCGGCGCTGCGTCGCTTTAACTGACAATTGCGCGGTCGTTTGACGTTGTACCCGTTAACAGTCAATTTCGCTGCGTCGCGGCTTAGCGTTTTTCCCGAGGCCAGGATTTCGACCTTTAGGAAGGCCAGGAATTCACCAATTTAGTTAGTAAAAAAGTCCTCGTCACTAAAATTATTACGAATTTCAATTTGTTATTTTTAGTTTATAAGGAAAGTTATAGCACGGACCCCCCAGGGGAATCAGACGTACATTTTCCCGGGTGGAGACACTACAAATCTTGTATCGGTCTCGTTTTACTGTAAAGGTTTCCTTTTTAACATTAAATAATAGCGCCGACATTAGATAATGGCCATATGTATTTTAGTGACTTTTTCGTAACGTAACGGGGGGGGGGGC
>BLSH010191985.1:723179-738396 GCA_018402905.1 Glandirana rugosa
ATATAATACAAACCCCCAAGATTCATTAAAATATCGTTTTTTTGGACGAAAATTGAGCAGTTGTGGCTTGGGTTTTTTGGCCGAGCCAGAATTGGTCAAGTCTAGGCGCGATATCGGTTTTCTGCCGATGTCGCACCTAGACTTAACGGGCCACCTGCAGGTAACACGTACGAGGGGCACGCGTGAGCGTCGGACGCACTCGCACGGGCGCCCAGCCCGCCTGAGATACAGGCGGGATTTGGGTGGCTAGTGGACATTGTCGACGTCTTGCCCCTTGGCGGCTACATTTGTGCCGCCAAGAGTCAAGACACTTCCCCCTATACTGTCTTAATGACTACGGACAGTCATCAGTAATTCTGTCATATCCCCCTTCACAGAACTGAGAACCGCCGTGTTTACATCGGCGGTTCCCCGTTCTGCAGCTGTTACAGGTGATCGGTGGGTTTAGGGCGGACATAGAGTCCGCCCGACCCGCGGGCACGCTCACGCAGGCTGCGAGTGCGCACGGGGAGCATGCACAATGGACGTCCACCGGGCAATTCAGATCCACGCTGTAGCCGTCTTTTGGCTATAGCGCGGATCTGAACTGGTTAAGACCGAGCCGGTTTTTTGGGTTCGGTGTTGACGAGTTAAAAGCAGGTTTTTTTGCTATAAAATTACTTAGAACCCCCAAACATAATATATTGTTTTTTTTTTTTCTAACACCCCAGAGAATAAAATGGCTGTCATTGCAAAACTATATGTCACACCGTATTTGCACAGCAGTCTTGCAAGCATTTTTTTTCCCATATTGTGAAAGATAATGTTACGCTGAGTAAAATGATACCCAACATGTCATGCTTCAAAATTGTGTCTGCTCGCGGAATGGCGACAAACTTTTCAACTTAAAAATCTCCATTTACGACGTTTAAAAAATTCTACAGGTTAGCAGTTTTGAGTTACCTCACGTTTGTGGTTTTAACACCGTTTTCATATGTGGGCGGGACTTAAGTATGTGTTCGCTTCTGCGCACGAGCTCGCGGGGATGGGGCGCTTTAAAAAAAATTTTTGTAATTATTTTTTTTACTTTTTATTTATACACTGTTCTTTTTACAAAAAAAAAATACAATTTTGATAACTTTTATTCCTAATACAAGATATATAAACATTCCTTGTAATAGAAAAAATCATGACAGGACCTCTTAAATAAAAGACCTCAAATCTCATATTTACAGTAAATTGCAAAAAATAAATAAATAAATAATTTGAAAAAAATGACAGTGCAAAAAAAAAAAAAGGGCCCTTTAAGAGCATTGGGCGGAAGTGACTTGTGACATCGCTTCCACCCTGCCATGTTATGGAGCTGAGTGAACGGCTTCAGCCACTCACTCGGTTCACGGACACTGGGGGGAGAGGAACCGATCATCTCCGCCGCTGCTTGAGACCACTTTTATCTCACACAGAATCGCCAGCTGAAAAAAAAGATACCAGGGTTATCGTAGCTATCTGCTACCATAACAACGGTATTAGACTTCAAAGTGACCGCCATCAGGGGACGGCGTTGGTCTGGAAGTGGTTAAAGTGCCCTGTTTATCCACTTGCCGTCTGCCCCATAGCGGTTTTACTGCTACAGGGCAGCAGCTGTGTGCCGGATCGCATATATATACGTGATTCCAAACTTCCACCTGCAGGGGGTGCACGCGGGCCGCTGGTGGACCATTTCTGCTGTGATAATTTACAGCAGAAGTCGGTCTGCGGTTGCCGGGCACTTGATGTTCTCTGGCACCTGCCGATCATCAGTAATACACAGAGAACAGAGATATGCCTATCTGACAGGGAGAAGGGATGGATTCTGTGTTCCTGCAAAGCAGAGACTAGAATCCATTACTTCCCTTAGTAAAAGCAGCACACATTACACACAAACACTGGATAGGCACACAGTTAACACTTTAATCACCCTGTTTGACCCCTTACCAGCCAGGCTCATTAGTACAGTGACAGTGCATATTTTTAGCAGCGAGCACTGTATTAGTGTCACTGGTTCCAGACAAAGTGTCAGAATGTCTGCTGCAATATCACAGTCCTGCTATAAGTCACTGATCAACGCCATTACTAGTATAAAATAAATAAATAAATCTTCCATAGTTTGTAGATGCTATAACATTCACGTGAACCAACAAATATATACGCTTATTGGGATTTTTTTTTTACAAAAAACATGTGGCATAATACATATTGGCCTAAATTTATGAAGAAATTTGATTATTTACATTATTTATTGGATATGTTTTATAACAGAAAGTAAAAAATATGTTTTTTTTTCCAAAATTGTTTTTCTTTTTGTTTATAGCGCAAAAAAAAAATGCAGTGTTGATCAAATACCACCAAGTGAAAGCTCTATTTGTGGGGAAAAATGACAAATTGTATTTGGGTACAGTGTCGCACGACTGCGCAATTGTCAGTTAAAGTAACGCAAAAAATGTCCTGGTCATGAAGGGGGCTAAATCTTCCGGAGGTCAAGTGGTTAACAATATGGTGCGCTGGTGAAACCTTGATTGGACTTATGCTTTTGCAGCGCCATCCGCCATTTCACCACGCCACCCTACTATGGCTAAGATTAATTGCTCTATGGAGTGGGCTAGACTCTTTGGGGGGGAATTCACAAAAAGTGGTGCAAGCTTATGCTTGTACTCTTCTAAACATACAACCTCCTTTGTTAATTAGGAGCAATCAGTTCTCTATTCAGAGGCTGTGACAGATACAGCATACAGCACAGAGAACGAAGAGCTGGAGCTGCACGCCTGTCCCTCCACCACCACCCTGGTGAGCTCAGAGGGGAAGGAGAAGGGGTGTTGGTAAACCTGCAGGCTCTGCTTGTTCAGTGTGATCACTGTATGAGCGGACAGAGGGATGTGAACTGTCTGCTGACACATCCTGTTTGAAAGGGTCATGCCTGACGGGAAACTGCGGGAGTTTTCTATATGGAAAACTGCCACATTCTTATTAATTCGATGCAGAAATCTTTCCAATAGCGACAGACTGCACATAAAAAGTAAAAAATAAAGCAAAGTTTTGGCTAGATTTCAGCTTTAAAGTGGCTGTTTCAGTTCATACAGTTAAAGTGCCATTAAACCCAGATTATGAAAAATGCTCATTACATGCTATATAACAGAGTAATCATATTCACAAAGCCACTAAAGCAGTCATTTTGTGTTGAGTGAAATATACCTGGTTGATACCGCATTCAGCTGTCACCTTCCATAATCTCTGTATCCCCACTGCAGCCTGAGATTGTGTAGTTAAGCCGGTGTTCTCTACTGAGCATTCTCAGTTTCAGTTCCCTTCTAAGCTCTTCATTTTCTCCTTTTTCTTATCTATTTTGCCCACATAACTATAGAGTCATACATGTGGGCGTATACACACTGCCACTGCCACCCCTCCTATCCAGTTTACTTGTCTTCTGCTGTTCCCAGGGTCCCTGTGTGCTTCCCTGGTCCCCCCACAGAGCTGCTGTCTTCCCCCCTCCTCTCTACTGCCAGCTGCTGTAGAAGATGTGTCATGATGGAGAGATGGGAACGGGTTGGTAAATTTGTCATTTACAGGCTCCTTCCTTTTCTGAATGGACAGATCCAGTGATTGGTACCAATTGGTTCATTCATAACTGAAGCATAGTAAACTGTTTTTACTATACCTCCATTTCTGAATGAATGGGAGGCTTGGTGCACAGCTATTCCTGTCCATTCATTCTGTGCAGCTGAGGCTACACAGATGGAGATTGAGGGCTGAGGTTTTTTTAGACCCCTGATATCTCATCAAAGCCCCCCAACAGAGCTCCTAAAAAAATTGTAAAAAATAATAAAAATAAAATTGTAAAAGAAATAAAATGAAATGGTAAAAAAATAATACAATTAAAATAAAAATTAAAAAACTACTGACAGCAGAGAGGGAACTATCAGGATTGCAAAGGTTGCAATTGTGACCGGGCCCTGGCATTTCACCACCACGGGGAGGCCCAAAGATGGCAGTAAGGGGGCCCGCTACAGAACTTGTGAAAGGGTGCCACTGCGGGACCATAATAAAGGGACCCATGATGGGTGTAAAGGGCCCCAGGATCAGCGAGAAGGGGGAAGGGCCCTGGCCAGGGATCATGGGGGCCCTAAATAATTTCTTGCACCGGGGCCCTGAAGGTTCAAGTTACGCCTCTGCACAGTGCTAAATGACACTCCCCTCCTCCTCCATGTCCTCCTATTGCTAAACACTATGGGGGCAAGATATAGCATGCTGATTGATTACATTAAATTCTGATTACAGAAACCCACAATAAAGCTTAGTTTTAATATAAATCAATATTAAATATATCAAATGGAATTGCTAATACTGTAACGTGAAAAAGAGCATTGAATGCAGATGCCATCTGAACAAAATGAGAGCTAGTGTCAATCATCTTTGCCTCCGCCTACACCATATTACTGCACAAAAAATACAGACGTTCAATAAAGATTTATTGGGAGCTGTAAAACAGTTATTTTCTTTGAAAATTTGAAAAGAGAGAAAAAATATCTTTCAATATCACTTTCACATGCTAATGCAAAATGTAAACACCATTTTAGTCACTTTAAACCTGCAGCATTTATTAAAATAATAATTGATGATCCTGCCAGGATCAAGCACTTCCTGTTATAGGGTGACAACACCACTCCTTCCATGTCTCGCAAGTGTGCGTCTATGTTGACACCCTATGACATGGGCTTCCAATTGACACTACAAATGGCCTTTCAGTACACATTACACAGGTATGGTCTGCTTTTGCCAGTGGATATCAAAAAGCTGCAAAGAGCTTGCAGGAGATCAGCAAAACTAAGATGTGGCAAAGAATGAAAGAATGGTGAAAACAGTATTTTAAAAAAACATGGTGATTGTTTATGATACACAGCGCTTTAGCATATGTATTGTCATTCAGTTGGGTTTATATTTTACTTTCAAACACCCCAGAGTGTCCCTTTAAAAAACACCCCAATCCCTTCCCCCTCTCCCCTTGTGTGAGTTGAAGGAATCATAGCACAAGTCCCATATGTCACTAAGCAAAGCTAAACATGCCACTTTCTAGTCTAACACATTTCCTTCACTATTTTATTTTAGCTCAATTTTATTAGAAAAGACTTGAGAATTAAAAAAAAAAAAAATGTAAAAAAAGGCAAAGTCAAATTGGCTGCAGAGAGAGCATTTTCGTTCTAAAAAGAGAATGAGTATTCTTCCAGATGGAAAAAAGGGCTTGTCAGTTCAATCCTTGGGATGACAGATGACAAGAAAATGATACTCACACTGAGCTCTCACTAAACATTGCAACAGACTTCCAAGCTTGTAAGGATTTTTCTTTTTTTATTCCTAGGGCAAAAATGAAATAGTCGGTACTTAAATTATATTAAAACAGCCCAAAATACTAAAATAAAAACGAATAGTCAATCAAAAAAATAAAATAAAACCAGCTTTTGCTACAAAATGAATGTTCATTGCAGAGATTTCCCACAGAGTACTTTTTTCTGCCACAAGATGTCCTCAGTCTGATGGCACTTCATTTAGCCCGCTTTCTCTGAACCTGGGCCATCCTGGACCAACCCCTAGCCTGTGACTGGACAGTGAAAGGAGAAGCAGCACAGTGATGAGTTCAGTCCTTGGACACTCTACTCTTTCCTCCTATCAGCATGCTACTGATTGGCTTCTTCTACTGCTTCTTCCTATCACACACCAGCCTTGATGTTACAAGGAGGCTGATAGCAGGCCATATTTAGGTACTTACACTGTTTGTATTTAAAAAAAAAATCGATGTGATAATGGTTATAGTGCTGCATTAATTTGTGTTTTTTGCATCAACTTTAACAGAAAACTCCATAAAACACTGATTATAGCCAATTAGTCCACTTTATTAAGCTTACCCCAACCCCCCTAAATTGAAGCCACCTACATAAGTACTTATTTTCAGCCCCACTCCAGAGATCTTTACTGTATGGTTCTGCCTGGCACTGCACATCCATTCCAGCAAAAAAATTGCTGTTATGTGACAAAGAATTGAACCTGATTATTGGATAAAGATACATATGTAGACTGTAAAATAGGCCTGCCTGGTAAGCTAATCATGGTACTCTCTATGTCATGAGCCCTCCTGATTATTAGGAATGTGTGAAGGCTTTATGGCCATGACCATCTGGAATCGTATGCCAAGGGTTATCATTTACCTTTTTGCTGCTGTGACTGTAAGCCTGGGTTCACACTTGTGCGATGTGGGAACCAGTGCGATTCCAGACTCGGTTCCCACATCGCACCTCTCCCACAGGCAGTTTACACTACCTTCTGCAAACTGCTGCAGGTGTCATTAAAAAGTTAATCACACCCCCCGATTTGTTCACAGATCGCAGTACAAATGTACCCCATACTCATTCACTTAGGGTGGGGGGGCCGGGATCTTGGGGCCCCCTTGTTAAAGGGGCTTCCAGATTCCAATAAGCCCCCCACCTGCAGACCCCGACAACCACCGACAAGGGTTGTCAGGAAGAGACCCTTGTCCTCATCAACATGGGGACAAGGTGCTTTGTGGGGGGCACTCAATCGTCCCTACCCCTGTCCTGGCCTGCCAGGCTGCGTGTTCGCATAACGGACTTTGGGGGGGGGGGGCACACCTTT
The DNA here is from genome assembly GCA_018402905.1 of Glandirana rugosa. NCBI lineage: Eukaryota > Metazoa > Chordata > Amphibia > Anura > Ranidae > Glandirana > Glandirana rugosa. The sequence continues at coordinate 729,837 of BLSH010191985.1, forward strand.
TTTTGGTGTGGGGGTTCTCCTTAAAATCCATACCAGACCGAAGAGCCTTGTATGCTGTTGAAGGGGGACCCCATGCAGTTTTTTTTTTTTAATTTGGCGTGGAGTTCCCCTTCAAGATCCTCAGAGCACAAGTCGCATGCCAAAGTTGGATCAGTTAAGACAATGATCCGACTTCAATGTAATTCAGTGGGCTGAAGTAGGATCAAAGTCCAACTAAAGTAATACAGGTAACTTTTTCAACGTCGGATCGACTTGTGTTGGACCAGATAAGACGGCTCTCATAGGGAATCATTGATTTTGTGATGTAATGCGACTTGTGCTCCTAATGTCGGTCCGATTCTTGGACTAGTGTGAACCTCTTCTTTCTGCTAGTCTTCAATTGTGACCACATGTCCTCATCAGGGATCTAAGGTTAAACAAGTTGTTCCCAGCTTGACAGTACTCATTTGCATATAGTGATCTTGTTTTCTTTGAAATTACTTCTCTTTAAAGAAAATAGGTTTAATTTACTTGAAGTGGTTCTAAAAGCCTGAGGCATTTTCACCATCAAACCTTCTGTGTGCAGCAGTCCCCCAGAACCCCCTAATACTTACTGAGCCCCATCGCAATCCAGAAATGTGCACAAGAGACTCGGCTCTCTGGAGACTCTCCCTTCTAATTAAAAACACATATGCAGCGCCTATAATATGAAGAATGGAATAAATTCAGATAATAGTTCTTCAAAAGGTGATAATTAAATCAGTTAGATTCTCTGACAGCTTATCTTTGAAACATCTGCGGTGTACAGAAAATGGGTGTAGGCTTACCAAATGATGGTAGTATATGCGCGGATGTTTTAATCCAAACCGGGTGGTTGCTCATCCGATCATCGGAAGGCGAGAGAACCTATCTTGGGGGACATCAGGTGTCGCCGGGGTATGGTCCTTGGTCCTGGTAGTCAGCACCTCCTGGGGGGGGTCCCTCAAACCCGGGTGGGCGCAGGTGGGGAGGGGTGTGGCTCCAGCTCCTCTCGTCTCACATCCAGGGAATATTCAGTGTGCAATGTTCGTATATGGGCAAGAGAGAAACATCCACAATCGTGTGATACCTTTTTCAAAAAGTTTTAATAAGATTTGAGGATAAAAATACTCACATTCCATAAATATAACAAGAGCTCTTATAAATGGCAGGAGATGGAGGAAACCGACACGTTTCGGCTCTACAGGCCGTCATCTGGGGTGACCTTCTAATTGGCTGAGCCATTGGCTCCCTCAGATGTCAAACACAGCAAGTGAGCCAATAAGGAGAGAGAAGGGGCAGGACCAAGCCATGGTTCTGTGTGTGAATGGACAGGCAGAGTCGCAGCTTGGGAGCGAGCCTGTTTGGGTGCCCCCCCGTCACGTACCTGGTCAGAGGCCGAAGTGCTGAGAGGGCTTCCCTTGCAGCTGAGTGCAGAGCATCCTTGAAGGTGGTTACAGGGAGCTCTATTCTCAAAGAAGCAGGGGTTGCCAGCTGTGACAGGCTGAAGTGATGAGATGTCCGCTGGATGGCGGCTGATGAGCAGGATGCGCTGCTGGGCAGGAGTCTCTCAGATGTATCAGATGAGACTTGACAGAAGGGAGAGCCAGGAGCAGGGTCAGGAGCCACGCCAGTAGTCATGCATGGGATATCGTCCAGGAGTAAGGCAGCAAGCAGAATCAGGAGTCAGCCGGGTCTTACACTGGGAATCAGGCAGCAGCGGAGTCAGGAGAGCAAGCCAGAGGTCATCCATGGATCAGTAGGCAGAAGTGGGGGCATTGTAGCAAGCTGAGCGTTAAAGCCAGGAATGGAGACAAGACAGGTCAAAAACAAGCCGGGTTGGTAACAGGGAATCCAATAATAGCAGAAACAGGAACACAAGGGAGAGCTGAAGATCATCCAGCAACTTTTGGATCAGACTGCTGGGTTTAACTACTTCAGCCCCGGAAGGATTTCCCACATTAGGACCAGAGCACTTTTCGCGATTCGGCACTGCGTCGCTTTAACTGACAATTTTGCGGTCGTGCGACGTTGTACCCAAACAAAATTTGTGTCCTTTTTTTCCCACAAATAGAGCTTTCTTTTGGTGGTATTTGATCACCTCTATGTCATTTCTGATCGCCGCTATAAACAAAAAAGAGCGACAATTTTGCAAAAAAACTATTTTTCTTACTTTTTGCTAAAATACAAATCCAAAAAAAAAATATAAAAAAAACATTTTTTTTCATCGCTTTTGGCCGATTTATATTCTTCCTCATATTTTTGGTTAAAAAAATTGCACTCATCGTTTATTAATTGGTTTGCGCAAAAGTTGCTGTGTTTACGAATGATGAGAATTCATTTCTGGGGTTTTTATTTTGTTTCTTATATTTTACTAGTAATGGCGGTGATCTGTGATTTTTAGCGATACTGCGATATTGCAGCGGACATGTCAGACCATTTTGACACTTTTTTGGGACCATTGGCATTTATACAGCGATCAGTGCTGTAAAAATGCACTGACTACTGCGTAAATGCCATTGGCAGTGAAGGGGTTAACCTGGAGGGGGCGCTCTAAAGGTTAACTGTTTTCCCTCAGTGTGTTCTAACTGTATGGGGGCTGGGCTGGCAGGGTGAGGGGAGTGATCACAGCTACCATATACAGGAAGCCTGTGATCACCGCCCTTCCCCCTCTGTCAGAAAGGAGACCTGACATACACGGACCTCCGTTCTCTCAGTGTGGGGGGGCCATCGTGGGTAGCCGGCGGAGATCGAGTCCACCCTACCTGCTCCCTGGCCCCTCCGAAACACAGTGAGCACGCAAGCGCGCCTCTGGCGGCACGTGCTCACAATACTAATTATCGCGGCCGTTGTCAGGTGATGGCGGTTTGTGATAACGAGCCACTTTGTCGCCGTCACGCTGCGGCAGGCGGTCGGCAAGTGGTTAAATAGGGCACTGGGCACCAGGATCTGTTACACAATGCGTGCGTGAGTGTCCATCAATATTAACCATAGTTTGAAGCCGTGCGCGCATTCCATTTGCACTGGCAAACGCCTAAATGCTTGTAGTCTGCGAATTTGCTGATTATTTTTATGAGATGTGCCCATTCTTCCGCAAACCATTCTCTGACACCCCCATTGCAAGCTGCTTGCTGTAGGGTCACTGGGTAGGTGGGAGGGGCCAGGAGCGCCAGCAGGGGAGCTGAAAAGAGGAGGATCGGGTCTGCTCTGTGCAAAACCATTGCACAGAGCAGGTGAGTATGACATGTTTCTTATTTTAAAATATAAAGCTTTAAATATAACTTTAATTGTTCCTTATTCCTGATCATACAACATTTATAACATGTTGTCACTCTTCTAATAAACAAGAGTGTGCTACACATGTATGTCAATAAACGTCCTCGTTATATCACTGCTAGACAAGCGGTCTTGGCTGAATTCCACAGCACATGTCTGCTGCTAGCTCCATTCATTCCAATGGCTGGAGCCATACTCTTCCAGAAGGTTGGGAGGCACCATGACTACACGCCATTGCATATTTCACCAAACCCAGACTCCTTTTAAGTTGACCTGTGCTTTCCTCATGCAGCCTTGGCAACATATTCGCCTTTCCTTTTCTCTCAATCCTTTTAAACTAAATACTAAACATTTTTTTCTTTTTCAAAGAACCTTTCTTTTTTTTTTTTCAGACCGGCATCGGTTCATAAAAGCCTGAAAGTGTAGCACACCATGGTATATGGTTCTGCAAATACAAAATTCCAAGCAAAATTCAATCATTCAGCAAATGATAGAACATGTGTGCCAGAGAATTTTTCTGTTTGCCCACTGTGCACCACCCATTGGGGTCCATCTGCTCTAGGTGATGTTTTGAGCAGAGGGTCCATTTTTTTCATCAAAAGAAGTTGTGTTTTTTCCCTGCTCAGCCAACGCATGGTAAGGAGGACGGTGATACACAACAGTAACAATAATTCAAATTTCTGTAAATGTACCTGGTTTTTAGAGCAGAGGAATTGTTAAAGCTAAGCAGTTGTTAGTTTTTTGGGGAAAAAATGAAGTGGTTTGTGTGCCTAGCAGAGTTCTTTAAAGAAAACTTGGCTGTAAGGTGTTTTTCCAAAAGGCCAGGTTAGAAGAATATTACAGGCACATGGATGTCCAAGATTTCTCTTGTAAAGTTACCATACAACCCTTTCAACATGTTTCCAGGCGCTGATGCATTTTATTGGGTAGGAGACAAACCAATAAAGATGGGCTGGTTGCTGCAGTAAAAAGTCTGGACAGGCTCTGAGATTTGACGCCACAAGCATAATTGATGGAAATATGAAGCAGGTCTTGTGGGTTGAAGAGAACCAGTCATTACAACGTTTATGCAAGAACCTAAAGATTCAGTCTTCTTAAATACTCAAATAGTACATGCTTACCTTTGAAAGACTCACATTTACCCCATGAGTTTTGTTTTCCGTTTTGACTTTTAGGTCTTAGATAGTTACATAGTAAGTCAGGTTGAAAAAAGACACAAGTTCATCTAGTTCAACCAATACAATGCTTCAACCACAGTTGATCCAGAGGAAGGTGAAAAACCACAGCAAAGCATGATCCAATTTTCTACAGCAGGGGAAAAAATTCCTTCCTGATCCCCCGAGAGGCAATCGGATTTTCCTTGGATCAACTTTACCTATAAATGTCAGTAGCCAGTTATATTATTTACATTAAGGAAAAAATCCAGGCCTTTTTTAAAGCAATCAACTGAGCTGGCCAAAACCACCTTTGGAGGGAGTTTATTCCACATTTTCACAGCTCTTACTGTGAAGAAACCTTTCCGTATTTGGAAACAAATTTTTTTTTCCCTCTTGACGTATATGGGTTGATTTACTAAAGCTGGAGAGTGCAAAAAATGGCGCAGCTGTGCCTGCTAGCCAATCAGCTTCTAACCTCAGCTTGTTCAATCAAGCTTTGACAATAAAACCTTGAAGCTGATTGGTTTCTGTGTGGAGCTGCAACAAATTTTGCACTTTCAAGCTTTAGTAAATCAACCCCATAGAGTTCCCCAATTGTCCTCTGTGATGACCTTAAAGTGAATAACTCAACACCAAGTTCACTATATGGACCACTTATGTATTTATATATGTTGATTATATCCCCCCTTAATCTCCTCTTCTCAAGAGAGAATAAATTCAGTTCTTCATAGCTGAGCTCCTCCATGCCTCTTATCAGTTTGGTTGCCCTTCTCTGCACTTTCTCCAGTTCCCCGATATCCTTTTTGAGAACTTGTGCCCAAAACTTGGTCTTGGTGAGAGGAATATCAATTATGAAACCAGATTTTTTTAGGGGTTTAAGCTATCAATGCTTTCTGAAGAAACTGTAATGGAAATGATCTCTAGAAGTCTCTTATAACATGTCTCATGTCTCTGACTGCAAAGTGCCTAGTCTCCAAGCATGCAGTATGTCAAGTTTTCGATCATTTTCTGTAGCATTACATGCACTAAATGTTATGTGCAAAGATTTTGATGGTGTCAAGGGCTGCACCAGAGGCTCCCTATATCAACTAAGTTGTCCATCACTGCTCTAGAGCAAGCCTGGAGTTTGAAGCCCAACTGCTTGGACTAGACTGTGCTGGTGAACATGGTCCACTGCCAACCCAAATCTGTATCAGGAAGCCATAGACTTCATTCATTTGTTCAACAAATGTTTTCCTCATCCCCCTGCCTGCGCGCTCTGCTCTCTAGAAGACTTCGGTCTTAGATGTATCGCGTGATAGGTCGATGGAGGGAGTCCATGAAAAATGTCAGCCCAGCACTCAGCTTGCTGAATGATCAAAGCATCCTGTCTGGCTTCCTTGTGTTCCCTTTAAATAAACACAAAATGACTGATTAGATTGGGAGTGTCTGGCTGTTTATTTTGAATCAAGTTCAGATGTTAGAATCATAAAGTGTACAGTATTGCTTTTCACTTTGGAATTGGCATTCCTTTTTCTATCTTCCTTTTCCAGTTCTATGGTCCACCCAGATAACAGAGTTATAAGCAGACATAACAAAGGCTGAACAAGAAGGTTTAGGAAGACAAAAGAAAAGGGGAAAGTGGGCCTGAAACATCACCCTTAACAAACAAAGATTCAAACTTTCACATCCCAGCAGATTTCCTACCACAAACGGGCCCAGATATTCACTTCTTGCCCTTTCCCCAGCCCATTTGCCTGGCTAACCTAAGACCCACAATACCCAGCAAAGATGCATTGATAAAGCAACACCTTGCTGGTTTAGGCTGCATTCACACCTGAGCATCACATTTTGAGCGTTTTTTTTTTCGAGTGTTTGTATGCATGTTTTCGAGCGTTTGTGTACAGCGTTTTTTAATTAGCCAATAGAGAAAAATATCATCTGTTTCATCATTTGTTGCTTTTTCATTATTTTATTTATTTATTATTATTTATTTATTTATTTTGTTAGGTTAGGGGTTAATAATAGGGTTAGGGTTTAGGATTAGGGGTTATTATTAAAGAGGAAGTAAACCCTGATGGGTTCTTCTTCCTTTTTGTTCCCCTGCAAAGTAAAAGCATAATGTGCTAGTATGCATCTAATACTAGCACATTATGTGACACTTACCTGCAAACGAAGCTTGCGCTGTCCTCGCTGCAGGCCACATCCATGTTCACCCCTCTTCCTTTCGGAGCCGCAGGTCACGGCACACGCTCCTGAAGAAACGGCATGGGGGGCCGTTTCTTCACGGCGCATGCGGCAATGACATCATTGGTGCAATATACAGTAAACATCTCCTAAACCGCGCACGTTTAGGAGATATTTACAGAACCTCTAGGTAAGCCTTATTATAGGCTTACCTATAGGCACAATTTACCAATGGAGGTTTACAACCTCTTTAAGCATAAAAAGGCACACAGACTGTAGTGAACAAATCTGTCCCTCAATACATGAGAGAATTCCCAAAATATAGACTAAAGTCCATGTGCTATGGGGAGTAAGGTAAAACTTACACAGGGGGGTTTACAAGAGTTGGGGTTAGGGTTTTTTATATCTTTTATTTCTTTTTATTATTTATTTTTTTACTACTTATTTATGTTTTATTATCATTTAATTATTGCATTTGAGCAGAAAAATGCCTGATAAAATGCACTAAAACACTCAAAAACGCTTGAATCAAGTGTTTCCATAGAGAGAAAAAGAATGATGTTTTTCTAGGGATAATTCACCTTCGTACACTGCTGCCCACTCAAAGAGCAGTCTAGGGTGGATTGCTATTTAGAGGACGTTTGACAGGTGACGATGAGCCAAAATGTAGCATCCTCACTGCCTGGTTCAGCCCTCAGCCTAAGTTTTATAGTGTGTATTCAGCTTTATACAACAAATGATTTCATTTTTGCCATGGCCTTGAAAAATAGCATTGTGATTGTGGCATGGGTACAGCCCATTGCTTTGTTTAGGTGGGCAGTTGAGAGGTGGTAAGACCGTGGCTCAACTGCCTGCTTTTACTGCCTCCACATCCACCCCCCAAACCCCTACTGGCTGCCTACATGTAACAATGTGTGATCATTTTAGGTATGAGTGATTGCAAATGATTCATCATCGATTAAAATTTCAAAAGATGCATCATACACAGTATTGCTTAATGCATTGCGATTCACTGAAAATATTCAAGTGGAACTTCACTAAAAAGGGGGAAGTTCTGCTGCTACTCCTCCTCCCTCCCTCCCTCCTTTTTCCTTCACATTTGGCACTTTAGTTTTTTTTTGAGGGGATGGCTACCTGGTTTTGTCAGGTACCCGCTCCTCCACTTCCAGTCGAATAGCTGTGGCGATCCAAACGGAAGTTCAGCACCCCACATCACAGATCCAAGAAAGCTGTGGGACCATTCAGTGGGCAGTCAGCTGTGACGCCAGCAAGCAGTCACAGCCGGCTGCCCACAGTTAGTATGCCGGAGCTGGGGACAGAAGCCCGGGGAAGAAATTGGCCGGGTGAGGAAATCGCTGGATCCTGGAACAGGTGAGTGTCCTATTATTTGTACTTTTTTGCACTTTTAATTGCTCCAAAAATTACTTAGCAATAGAGTTGAGCGAACCCGGACTGTAAAGTATTAATTAACATTAGAGGCCATAGAACTGTTCTAAAATCATCTTCAAACTATGTCCAAAAAGTATAAATAAGCCCAGAGTACCCATATCACTGTTCTGCAAAATGTGTGTATCACTTTAAATCAAACCGGAAATCAGTGAACATCTTTTAATCACACTTCTTTTTAAAATGTGTGTATCACTTTAATTGAAACTGTCAAACATTGCACATCTCTTCTGCACAATTATTTCAAGTGTGTGTGTCACTTTAAATCAAACCGTCAATCATTCAATATCTTTTATTCACACTTTTTTTTAAAATGTGTGTATCACTTTAAATGAAACTGTCACTGCAGAACACATCTGCTATTCACACACATGTGTTCTGCACCAGCACAGATGTTATTCACACATTCAATCTTTTCTTCATACATCTGGAAATAGAATTGATGTTTTAAGTGCATGTGTATGGCTTCTCCCCGGTTTTCGGTAAAGTGTTCTATTCTATTTCCAGATGTATGAAGA
>BLSH010191985.1:757282-775986 GCA_018402905.1 Glandirana rugosa
AAGCACTTTATAGATTACAAAAGTATGGAGCAGGAACCCGAACGATTTTTGAAATGTCCGGGTCCGGGTCCGTGCCACGGACACCCAAAAGTTCGGTACGGACCCGAACGTTACAGTCCGGGTTCGCTCAACACTACTTACAACACCAACATTTGAACATCACATGTTACATGTTATATAAATAGTTTCTTACACCCTGTTCCAAATTATTATGCAAATTCTATTTCAGTGTCACAAAGATTAAATATTTTGTTTTTCAGTTTAACTCATGGATGGCATTGTGTCTCAGGGCTCTATTGATCACTGAAAACAATCTGGGACACCTGTGATAATTAGATTGCCAGGTGAGCCCAATTAAAGGAAAAACTACTAAAGGAGGGTGTTCCGCATTATTAAGCAGAGCACCATTTTCAAGCAATATGGGGAAGAAAAAGGATCTATCTGCTGCCCAAAAGAGTGAAATAGTTCAATGCCTTGGACGAGGTATGAAAACATTAGATATTTCACGAAAACTTAAGCGTGATCATCGCACTATGAAGAGATTTGTGGCTGATTCAGAGCACAGACGGGTTCATGCAGATAAAGGCACATTGAGGAAGATTTCTGCCAGATCCATGCATCGGATCAAGAGAGCATCTGCTAAAACACCATTACATAGCAGCAAACAGATATTTGAAGCTCCTGGTGCCTCTGGAGTCTCATGGACATCAAGGTGTAGAGTCCTCCAGAGTCTTGCAACTGTGCATAAACCTTCCATTCGGCCACCACTAACTAATGCTCACAAGCAGAAATGGCTGCATTGGGCAGAAAAATACATGAAGACTAATTTTCAAACAGTCCTGTTCACTGATGAGTGCCGTGCAACCCTGGATGGTCCAGATGGATGGAGTAGTGGATGGTTGGTGGACAGCCACCCTGTTCCAACAAGGCTGTGACATCAGCAAGGCGGTGGTAGAGTCATGTTTTGGGCCGGAATCATGGGAAGAGAGCTAGTTGGCCCCTTTAGCAGTGTTGCCAACCTACCAGATTGAAATTTACTGGCACAACACCCAAAAATTACTGGCACAGCCAAGTTTTTACTGACATTTTACAAAAGTTACAAAATTACAGTTTTCAGTGCAAATTTCAGTATTTAGGCTACAAACAAGCACACTGTGCAAATAGCAATGTGATTTAAGGTAGATAGCAAGGTAAAAAAACATATTTCTGTTATTTTCAATATAATAAGGGCAGATTATTTAGTCCATCAGTTTTGTCACCTATGTCAAATTGTAGAGATTTCCCCTTAATTTCTGTACCGTAACCACCACAGAAAGTGAGGTGAAATCCCTGGTAACCACCAGGATCACCAGAATCTATGTCCCAACTTCTAAAGACTCCTCCAGTCTCCATCCCTCCATCACTCCTCATCTCCATCACACCATCACCTCTTGTCTCCATCACACAATCCCCCCATCACTTCCTGTCATCATGCCTCCATCACACCATCCCCATCACCTCCTTTTTCCATTACACCATCTTTCCATTACCTCCTGCTACTTATCCACTGCACACTGCACTCATACAGTGCACACTAAGAGAGAGAGACTCCTGCAGCCTGGCTCGTGGCTGTCTGTCAGAGAGAGCAGAGACAGTGTGGGTGTCAAACAGTCACACACTCACTGTCCTAACTTTTTGGCTGGTATGAAGAGGAAGCGCACTGCTCTCACCACTGTCACCAGGAGGGCTGCAGGGTCAGCCAGAACAGGGAGGCAGGCAGGAATCAGGAGGATCCATCCATCCATCCGGAGCGTCTGCTCCGGTCAGGTGCTGGCTGGCAGTGGTGTGGCGGGAAAATGCAGTAACCTCATTTGAGGGCGGATGGGCTGGGCAGAGGCACTAGCTGGCAGCAAGAGGAGTTGTCATCCAACTTGTCTCAGGGTCAGGATCGGATCTTCTCACTCACCGCTCTGGGTATTCCACAATGGCACATGTGCAGCTCTGACCGGAGCCGATGGCCGCCATTTTTACTGGCACTTTTTGGCTGCTACGGACTTTTACGGACACCCGAAAAACTGCCCTGTTTTTACTGGCTGTCCGTAAATTTACGGACGGTTGGCAACACTGCCCTTTAGGGTCACCAAAGGTGTAAAGAAGACCTCTGCAAAGTATGTGGAGTTCCTGACTGACCACTTCCTTCCCTGGTACAGAAGGAAGAACTATGCTTTCCGTAATAAAATCATCTTCATGCATGACAATGCACAATCTCATGCTGCAAAGAATACCTCTGCATCAATGGCTGCTATGGGGATAAAAGGAGAGAAAGTCATAGTGTGCCTCCTTCCTCCCCTGACCTCAATCCTATTGGGAACCTTTGGAGCATCCTCAAGCAAAAGATCTATGAGGGTGGGAGGCAGTTTACATTCAAACAGCAGCTCTGGGAGGCTATTCTGACATCTTGCAAACAAATTCAAGCATAAACTGTCCAAAAACTCACAAGTTCAATGGATGCAAGACTTGTGAAGCTGCTATCAAATAAGGGGTCCTATGTTAAAATTTTTAAAAAGTTAAAATGTTGTTCAAAGTTTGATTGAAATAGCTTTTGATTTCAGTAAATATGCTGCAAACACAACAAATAACAATTATCAGTTCTTTATAACCTATAAAGTGTTTTGAAACTTACTGTGCATAATAATTTGGAACAGTGCATTGTAAGTTTTTTATTTTGAAAAAAAATACTGTTATCATTAGGAGGTTTGTTCGAATACGAATTTGAATTGTACTCTTAATAGTTGATAACATGAGAACTATGCTGACTGTTGTTTACATCAATTATTTAGGTAAATGAGAAAAATATCATTGGCATAATAATTTGGAACAGGGTGTAGATATTCAAAAATGTCCTGCTACACACAGACACAATCTTTTAAAAGAGGTTGAGGGAGAAGCTGTAAAATGTGAGCTCTGTTTCTGTCTCCTTCTTCTCTTCTCCTTCACACATAACATGTAAGGGAGGGGTCACCCTTACACATGCATTCATAAACTGCAACTGCAAATTATTATTTTTTTTTTGTAACACAAACGCACACAAACTTCCTTACAAAAGTTTTTACTTCTCATACCACTTAGCGTTTTTCAATTTAAGTACCTATAACCCTTATAACGCTAAACGCTTCACGCCTGCTGCACACATATATGCAGCCTCTGGGCATGTGGACTTTCACACCGAGTGGCCGCATATATGCGGCCCTGTGTAAACCACTTAACGCGATGAGAGCGCGCTCCCTGCGCACTTCCGTAACGGTAGCCGGCAGTTAACAGAAAGCGCTCGGTGCATACTAGCGATCGGGACCTTTCCAGTTATGTGACTGCTGTGACATCCAATCACAGCGGTCACATGACCCGAATGCCCTCCCGGCATTTCGAACCCTAAAAGGGTTGGGAGGCGGCCTGCAGAAAGGGGATAAAGTTACTTTGAACCACATACATAAGCAGCAAAACGTATTTAACAAATTTTCAGTACTTAGCGTCACCTTTTTGCCTTTAGGTAATATTGTCACATTTACTACAGACAGTTTTTTCTGTTTAGATGGTTTGTCAATTAGTACTACTTATCGCTAGCTCCTGAGGAAGTGGGTAATGTCCATGAAACGAGTCGGGCCATTGGAAATTTATATCTTGTGATTTGAAAGTACTACCTTATATAGCAATTGATTTTAATGTATTTGATATTTCAACAAACGTATATACACTATATGAAAACAATATATACTATTTTATAAATGTTTCTAATAAAAGAATATTTTTTGTAAACATGATGTGCCATCATAGTCCCAATGATATATTTTTTTCCTTGTTTGTTACCTTATCACAGGCAAAACAACATGCATTCATCATGTCTTCATACCAATAACATTTCCCGCCCACAGACCTCCACAACCACTGACACCCCCCTGCCCCAAAGCGCCCACCCCCCCATGTTGAAGGCATGTAGCCTGGTATGGTTCTGAAAGGGGGGGCGCTCGCTCATCCCCCCCTTTCCTAACCTGCTAGGCTCCATGCCCGGTTTCGAGGGGGACCCCATGCCGGTTTTCTTTTAATTTTGGCATGGGGTCCCCTTCAAAATCCATACCAGACACGAAGGGCTGTACTTGGGGGGGGGGGGGGCATGCTGTTTTTTTCTTTAACTGCACTTTTTTTTATTATTCAACTGTCCCAAAAATCCCAAAAATTGCATTGACAGCTGATGACTCATTGGTTGTTAAAGATGCTGCGGCAGGCTTCCTGGCCCCGCTCCAACCAGCTTACACTGCTCCCTGATTGGGCAAAGCTTTGAGCTTGCAAAGGGCTTGCATGCTGATCACCTACCAGCATGCTTCTTTTAGCACAGCTAAGCAATTGAAACATTTTCTACTCTTTCTGAATGTACTATGGCTTATTATTATTATTACTATTATACAGGATTTATATAGCGCCAACAGTTTGCGCAGCACTTTACAAAATGAAGGCAGACAGTACAGTTACATCACAATGTGGTACAAGAGGAATCAGAGGGCCCTGCTCGTTAGAGCTTACAATCTAAGAGTGAGGGTCAATTTTTTGTTTTTTCTTTTTTTCTTTTCTTTTTTTCTCCCGGATCAGCTTCGCCTCCGGCCTGTACAAGACTGACCTCATACCTCCACTTATAATTTCACACTTTGCGTGTCATCGTAGAGTGACGTCACATCATTTCCGGTCTCCCTTATAAATCCTTGTTTTCCTCTTTATTCAATTTTCCACCACTTTCTTGCGGGAGACTAGAATGTACTTTCCATTCACCTTACATCTTCCTATACAGATTCCTTAATCCCCTATTATCACCCTGAGCATCTCCGAGCACCCTTCTCCCTCCCCCCCCCCACCCCCCCCCCCAGGTTCTGATTGTTGTTTCTTCCGCATTTTATGTATGTATTGGAGATTTTGAAGAGTATCCATCCCTTCCATTTTTCCATCTCTTCCTCTATAGACTCCTCTTCTCTGATTCTCAGGGACTCCATGTTTCTTATCTCCTCTATTCTTAGACACCATTCCCTCGTTGTTGGTATTTTAGTTTTTTGCCAGTATTTGGGGATCAGACCCTTTTCTGCGTTAAGTAAGTGTGGTACTATCGTCCTCATGTATTGTTTAATGGGCCTATCTGTCCCGTGGAACAGGCAGTTCCATGGATCTATTGGTATCTCTAAACCAGTTATTTCTTTACTCAAGTCCACTACCTCCTTCCAATATTTCTGTATCCCCGGGCAATCCCACCACATATGCGTCATTGTCCCCTTAACCCTACATCCCCGCCAGCACCATTCCTCCCTTCCCGTCTGTATCTTTGAAATTCTCTCCGGGGTAAGGTATCAACGTGAGAGACATTAATAATTCATCTCCCACGTGTTACTATCTATTGCAGATTTAAATACCAGCTTCATTATCTTTACCCGTGCATGCTCCCCCACCTGTTGGCCCAATTCCTTTTCCCATCTATCGAAGCATGGCGGGCTCTCCTCTCCTCCCATCTCCACCAACATGTTATATAATTTTGACAACCCCCCTTTTTTTCCCCCCAAGTTCATACATATTTTTTCCAATTGAGTTAATTCTCTTTCTGTTCTTAGTGGTTGGGGCAAGGAATTCACAAATTGCCTTAATTGGTGATAACACCATGCGTCGATTTCTAGAAAATCTCCTCTTCATCTTAGTTCCCCTTGTGTAGCTATCTTCCTTCCCGTTAATATATCTTTTAATTTTATCGTGTCTGTTTTTATCCATTTCCCAAACCATTCTTTTTTCCCAGGTGCAAAATAATTTGTTCTGCTCAGTGGTGTATATGGAGAATTAAATTTCCAATTACTTAGTGCTAACATTTTATCCCACTCTTTAAATACTGTGTGTGTTAAATTACTTGTGTCCTCGTCCAACTCCCTGTATCCCCGTGGGATCCACACCCCTTTCCCTAAGTGACTCCTGCTCATTATATTTTCCATTCTCCCCCATTTCTTATCAGTAGGATTAACCCATTCTATCACCCGTGATACTACGTTTGCCATGTAATATTTTTTTATATCTGCTACTGCTAGCCCTCCCCTACTTTTTTCCTTTGCTCAAAACCGAAAATTTAATCCTTGGTCTCTTATTTTTCCATATGAATTTATCCATCAGTTTCCTTATTACCTGAAAGAATGCTTGCGGGATTTCGATTGGTAACATTTGGAATTTATAAAGAATTTTGGGCAATATTATAATTTTTATCATATTGATCCGCCCAAACCAGGACAGTGGTCTGTGGGTTAATTTAGGGGATGTAATTCAGTTGCTATATTTTCTCTCTGTCCATCGCAAGTGTGATCCCTAGGTATTTTAGTCCCTCGTTCTCCCATTTGAATGAAAATTCTCTTTGTAGTTCTGCCCTCTCTTGTGTTCCCATGTTTATACTTAGAATCTTTGATTTATCTTTGTTTATTTTAAAGTTTGATAGTTCTACATATTGTTTAATTACCTTCATCACATTTGGGATGGTTGTTTTAGGGAAACCTATATATAGCAGCATATCATCTGCATATGCCGCTATCTTATGTTCCTCTTCCCCAATACTAAACCCCTTTATTTCCTTATTATTCCTTATCACTGCCAGTAATGGCTCCAAGTACAGTATAGCCTTTGGGTTCTTATACAATGCCATGATCCATTGGGTCATCCTCTTCCCTATCCCCACACTTTCTAGGGCCTGGATCATGAACCCCCAGTCTACTCTGTCGAAAGCCTTCTCTGCATCTATCGACAGCAGTAGGCCAGGGGTTCCTTCTCGCTTTATTCTCTGGATCAAAAGTAGGGTTCTTATCCCATTATCCTTCCCCTCTCTACCTGGCACAAACCCAACCTGGTCCCCATTGACTACTTCCTTTATTACTCCTTTTAGTCTGGTGGCCAGTATTTTTGATAACAATTTTATATCGGTGTTTAATAATGAGATTGGTCTATAGCTTGAGCATAGCGTTTTATCTTTCCCCTCTTTTGGGATCATTGAGATTGTTGCCAACAATGCCTCATCTCTTACCTCCCAGGAATCACCTATTCCATTCATATATAAGCACATTTTGGGGATGAGAATCTCCTTAAATTTCTTATAATAAAACACGGGGAACCCGTCGGGTCCCGGGCTTTTCCCTGGTGCGGTATTTTTTAATGCTGTGTATATCTCCTCTATTGTTATCGGGTCTTCCAGCCCTAGTGCCTGTTCTGCTGGTATTTGGGGTAGATTAGCTTCTCTCAGAAATTCTCTGATTTTAACTCCCCTTTGTCTTTCTGATCCCCTGTTTTCCTTTTGTTTTATTGTATATAGTGCTTTATAATATTTTTGAAAAGCTTCCGCTATTTCTGTTGTCTTTTAAACCATTCCTCCTATTTTAGTCTGTATCTTTTCGATGTAGTTTACAGATTTCTTTTTCTCTAGGATCCTGGCTAAGTTTTTCCCAATTTTGTTACCTCCTGTATATCTTTCTTTTTTTATCCTATTAAATGTTTTCCTTGTTTCCTGTTCTATCAATTCCTTAAGCTCATCTCTTTTTATAACCAGGGCTTGTAATGTCCCTTGAGAGGAGTCCCTCTTATGTTTTTGTTCTAGGTCGTATATTTGCCTTATTATTTCTATTATCTTTCTTTCCCTCTCTTGTTTTTCCCTCGCACCCATAGCGATCAAAATCCCCCGGATATAGGCCTTATGTGTCTCCCACAGGGTTGGTATCGACACCTCTCCTGTATTATTCCATTCAAAGAATTTACTAATTTCTTCTTCCAGTTTTTCCACATTGTCTTTCCCTCTTAATAATTCCTCGTTTAGCCTCCACTCACTCCTGTCCTTTCTTTTATCCCTTGTGGTTTTCATTGTCATGCTGACTGGTGCGTGGTCCGACAGTGTAGTTATTTCTATTTCCGTTTTTACCACTTGGTCAAACGCCCTATGCTCTACCAAAAAATAATCTAATCTTGAATACGTCCCATGCACGGAGGAATGGAACATATAATCTTTCCTCCTTGAGTGACATGCTCTCCAGGCGTCTATTAGTTGGCATTGGAACAGTTTTTCCTTTAGTCTCTTCAACTGCGTATTCCGGATCCCTCGTGCATGGGACGTGCTATCTTTTTCTGGGTCAAGCGGGTAATTAAAATCTCCTGCTATTATTACCCTCCCCTTTTTAAATTCCATTAATCTACCTAGTACCCCTATCAGGAAATCAACCTGGTTCCATTTCGGGCAGTACACATTTGCCAGAGTGATTTCATCGTTATCCATCTTTCCCCTAAGAAAGAGATACCTTCCTTCTGGGTCGGCATCTCTCTCTTCCAGAGTAAATCGGACCTTCCTGGAGAATCCAGTAGCCTTGGCCCTACTTGTCGGTGAGTCCCCCTGAGAACCTACCCTCCCTCCCTTCCCCCCACTCCCCCCCTCCCCCCCTCTCCTTCGGGGTGTTAGGGCTCATCACGGCCCTTTCCTGGCTGGCTAATCTTCTACCTCTACAAAAGACTCGCTCTCAGTTTTACCCTGGAGGGTCAAGCTCCCCTTGTAACCCAATCTGAAGGATCCCCCCCCGGGGATCCCCTGGCTGATGTGTCTCGTGGATCCCGGTGGTTCATCTCCATGATCTTACTTTCTTATTCTTCCCTTACCCCTCCCTATTCCCCTCCACTCCCTCTAAGCTTTTTTCTTCTGTGAGTTCTTTTTTCCCACCCTCTGCCATTGTTGGTCTTCTCCAATCATTGTCTTTCCACCTTCCCCTCCGGTCCATCCCTCCATTTCCGGCATCTGTATGTCCAATTTCCTGCAGAAGTCTTCTGTTTCTTCTGGGAATCTCAGTCTGGCGGATCTCCCATCTTTCCTTCCTATGAGGCAGGCTGGAAACCCCCATGTATAGTATATATCCTGTCTTCTCATCTGTTCTAGTAATGGCTTCAGTAGTCTTCTTCTTGTTCGCGTCTCCTTAGCTAGATCCGCAAACACTTTCACTTCTGTTTCACCATACTTTACCGGATTACTTGTTCTTACTTTTTGCCATATTTGCTCCTTATCCTTATATTCATGGAATCGGACTATCACATTCTGGGGAGCGTCCTTTCCCAACACTGGAGGTTTCCTTATCCTGTGTACTCTCTCTATCTCGATCTTTTCCCCTGCCGACTTTCCCAGAATTGGCCCAAATATTTTGTCCATGACCTCCTGTAGATCCTCTTCTTGATGGTCTTCTAGTGTACTCTCTGGGATGTCCCGGATCCTCAGATTCCTCCTCCTACTTCGATTCTCCTGGTCTTCCATTCTGTATCTTATATTGCGTTGCTCTATCTGAAGATTATACATCTGTTCCTTTAATTTCCTTATTTCTTCCCCTTGTTTTTCCATTCTCTCCTCAGTTTCCTCCACCCTTTTGAGGATCTGTCCCAGGTCCGTACGTAATCCCATTAAATCTCCCTTAAGTGAGACTTCGACTTTCTGGAACATATCTGCTATTTCAGACTTTGTTGACATTAATATGCTTGCTTGCTGCTCTTCCTCCAGGTCAGGCCCCTTGCTTATTAGCCCCAGGCCGCCCGAGGTTTCTGTTCCCATCGACTGTCTCTTTTGGGTTCCTTTATTCGTTGACTCCTTTTGCTTGCTTTTTGCTCCATACTGCTTTTCTGGGCTCTCAAGCCTACTCTCCTGCACCATGTATTTTTTGATAGTACTTGGGCTTGCACTGATCTTGGGGGGATATACTCCCGCCCCTTTTACCGGTTTCCCCCTCATCTTATCTTCTTATTTGAGGTATACTCTCCTCCTTCTTATATCTCTACTCGTATATAGGGGACAACCCTGTTTCACCCCCGTTGCCAGCTGGTGCCACAGTCACTTGAATTTCAAAAGACCCCCTTTATTTTTCATATAGCATAGGATACATTGGCCAGGGTGAGGAAGTTATAACTCATTGTTTCCGTTAATGCGCTTTTTCCTCTCTAGGAGGGATCCACCAACGGATGAGCATGGATAGAGCAATTTGCCTTTTTCTGCTCTGCCCTCCTCTCTTCCTTTCCCCCTCTCCCTTTTTCTTCCTTAGGCTCCTGCTTGGTTCCTGAAGGTGCTTTGGGGCTGAGGGCTAAGGGCAGAGGGCAAAAAAAAAAAGAGTACACTGCTAGGTTACTTACAGCACTCCGTGCGGGGTACTGTTATTTAGGGATAGACCTAAACCTTCTTGCATGTGGCTAGGGGGGGTTTCCCTTTCTGCCACCGACTTTGATAAGTCCCGCACTCCCCCCGCCACCTCCACTACAATACGCTTCGGGTGCGTTGGGGACACTATATCGCTAGCACCTGCTAGCAGCTTAGGCAGGCTTGTGCCTCTCCCCCTCCCGCCGCGCAGGTACCTGTCCGCTCCAGAGGAATTCTGTTACCGCTCTCTCCGCTCTCTCCGTCTACGCAGTCATTCAATGATCAAACAGCTATAGAAGCATAGAGATGATGGCCGTCTCACTTCCACCACGCCGTCCACCCGGCTCCCTTTCCCTGCCTGCCCTCCTACCTCCAGCCGCTCGTCTTCACCGTCTCCTCCCCTTACTGTTGACGGTCTCTTCCCGAGCACTCCACTTCCGCCAGGGTTCCGGGAGGTAGATCTTCTCCGTGGTGTGGGGGGATAAAGGCAGCGGTGCTCCGTCCTAGGGGTTATCTGAGGCTGCTTCCCATCAGAGCTTCCTCCTCGTCTACTCCATTAGCGCCGCGGGACTGAACTCCCTCCACGGACGCATCAGCCAACGGTCTGCGTTACGTCCGAGCTCCTCCCCCCATCTCCTGAGAGGTGCTAGAGGGAGGGTCAATTGATACAAAAGGTAATAGTTGTGGGGGATGAGGTGATGTAGAAA
Source organism: Glandirana rugosa (assembly GCA_018402905.1). Taxonomy (NCBI): domain Eukaryota; kingdom Metazoa; phylum Chordata; class Amphibia; order Anura; family Ranidae; genus Glandirana; species Glandirana rugosa. The sequence continues at coordinate 768,170 of BLSH010191985.1, forward strand.
GTAAGACAGTGTATTAGATAGAAGCAGGATAGGCTTCTTTAAAGAGAAAGGTTTTCAGGGATCGTCTAAAGATGGATAGATTAGGAGACAGTCAGAGAGATTGGGGTAGGGAGTTCCAAAGGATGGGAGAAGCTCTGGAGAAATCCTGGAGGTGAGCATGGAAGGAGGTGACAAGGGAACTAGAGAGCAGGAGGTCTTGGGAGGACCAAAGAGGGGGGCTTGGTTGGTATTTTGAGACTAGGTTAGAGATGTAGCTGGGGGCAGAGTTGTAGATGGCTTTATAAATTATTGTTAGTACTTTGAATTTTATTCGTTGGGTGAGTGGAAGCCAGTGAAGAGATTGGCAGAGAGAGGTGGAAGACACTGAGCGGTTGGTAAGGTAGATATGTCTTGCAGCAGCATTCATTATGGACTGAAAGGGGGATAATGTATGCAAAGGTAATCCAATGAGGAGAGAGTTGCAGTAGTCGAGGCGAAAGATAACCAGAGAGTGAATTAGAAGCTTGGTGGTGTCATTGGTTAAAAAGGGGCGTATTCTAGAGATGTTGCAGAGGCTAAGGCGGCATGATTTGGACAGGGATTGGATGTGGTCCTGAAAAACAGTTCAGAGTCTAGGGTTACCCCTAGCACCCTGGCATTTGGGGACGCACTAATAGTTGTGCCATTGATCTTAACAGAAAAGTCAGGGGAAGGGGCACGTGGGGGAGGAAATATCATGAGCTCAGTTTTAGATAGATTCTGTTTGAGCAAGTGCTGTGACATCCAGGCTGATATGTCTGTTAGTAAGGCAGTGATCTGTGAAGAGACTGATGGGGTGAGCTGAAGGGTAGAGAGATAGATTTGGGTGTCATTAGCATATAAATGATAGCAGAAGCCATGGCAGGTTATCAGCTGACCCAGGGAGGACGTGTAGATCGAGAATAGTAGGGGTCCAAGGACAGAACCTTGGGGGACCAGAATGGTAAGAGGAGTTGGAGAGGAGGAAGTGGAGTTGTAAGTGACACTGAAGGTGCGGTGAGATAGGTAAGATTCGAACTAACGGAGAGCACAGCCATGGAGACCAAGCAAATTGAGTTTTTTGAGGAGAAGGGGGTGATAAACTGTATCAAAGGCAGCGGAGAGGTCCAAGAGTAGGAGTACGGAATAATGACCATTGATTTTTTCTTAAAGTAAAAAAGGAGGGGGATGTGGGTGTGGCGCTGCCAAACAACCGCATGGCGGACGTGTGGAGTGAATATATAGAGCGTGAAGTGAATGATAAATATATCAAATGATAAACACGTGTAAGTAAAAGCAATAATGTACCAATATATAAACCGTAGAATAAATAATAAACACATGTGCATAGACAATAATATATATATATCAAGGCAATATTGCTATCAGATAGTAAACCCAACTGTAATCACATCAGTGAGTGCTCAGATGAGAGATCATAAAGTCCATATGGTAAGGGAGCCACCTAGTGGCAATGTTAAAAATAAGCAAAAGACATATAGTGAAAAGTTCAAATGGAACTTTTAGTAGACAGAGTATTGTGCACTGTGGGGGGGGGGGGTGGGAGTGGGTGGGGAGGTGACACTCCTGTGCTCCCCTCCCTTGAACACACACTCCACTCACCACTAGTTGTAAGGAAGGTTCTGAGACGGTCAGGGGGTCACTGTTGCCGAGTCCTTAGCATCAGCCTGCTGGCGTTCCCAGTGACTCAGTCCAAAGTGTCCCAAGTATCCACATGCAATCACAAAATTTCCATAGTGTAGGGTATCATGAGAAACAACAACAGCGGTGTGTAATGGGTACTCACTTATGAGAAGTCAGACTACGGAGCTTCCATGCGTTCCACTAGTTGCTCCACCGGACGTGCGTGTGACGCTCTCTGGCCCTCTGACGCGTTTCGTAATAGAGACGTCATCTGAAGTCTGCGATGAGATAGGTAAGATTCGAACCAACAGAGAGCACAGCCATGGAGACCAAGCAAATTGAGTTTTTTGAGGAGGAGGGGGTGATCAACTGTATCAAAGGCAGCGGAGAGGTCCAAGAGTAGGAGTACGGAATAATGACCATTGGTTTTTGCTGTTAATAAGTCGTTTGGAGTTTTAGGAGGGCAATTTCTGCGGAGTGCTGTGGACGAAATCCAGACTGAAGGGGATCAAGAAGGTTATTTTCAGTGAGGTGGTCGGTTGTAGACTAAACTTTCAAGGATTTTGGAGGCAAAAGGGAGTAAGGAGATGGGTCTTAGGTTGTTAAGATTGGTGGGGTCTAGTGTGGCCTTTTTTGGTATGGGAATGACTAGTGCATGTTTTAGAGGGTTGGGGAAGATGCCAGTAGAGAGGGAGAGGTTGAAGATATGAGTTAAAGAGTGTAGGATAGAGTCAGAGGGTGACTGTAGTATTTGAGAAGGAACAGGGTCCAGGGGGCAGGAGGTTAGGTGGGCGTCAGAGAGAAGTTCTATAGTAGCTGGGTTAAACGAGAGTATTGATTGTGCAGGAGGACAAATAGTGTGAGTTGAGTGAGAAATCTGTAGAGCGGAGATCTTGAGACGAATTGTATCAATCTTATTTTTAAAGTGATTAGCAATCTCCTGGGCAGTGAGTAAGTTAGTGGGTGGAGGTAATGGAGGACAAAGTAGAGTGTTAAAGGTAGAAAAGAGTTGACGGGGCTCCTTGAGAGGTTGTTAATAAGAGTGATAAAGTAGGTCTGTTTGGCAGTGTGGAGGCAGGAATGGTATTTTTGAAGGGCAGATTTCTATTGGCTGAAATCTTGCTGTGACCTAGTCTTACGCTTACTTAGTCTTAGGCTTACAATACAAACACAATCTTAAACCCAGCACAAACAATTTAGCATAATCCTGCCAAAAGACATTCTATTAATCATATCTTTAATTCACACAATTAAAAAATCCCACTTCTGACACCAAATACTTTAACACAGTTACGTGACAGTTGACGTTTTTGGGGTTGTATTTGAGATGCTCAAAAAGAAATCACACAAATACTTATAAGTATAACATTTATTTAAGTAATGATACAGATAAATGTAATAATATTAGAAAATACACCAAGAATACTTAACTAAAGATGCTTTTTTGCCACGGAGTCCCCTTTCACAGCATGGCCAGATGATCAGGCACATGCTTGCCCTGGTAGAAACAGAATATTCCAAGTTATAGCTGTAGTATGTAGGATTTGTGTGTAATGAAACAACCAACCCCCTTGCTAGCAACATAACCTTTTAAAGACTTGGTCAGTTTGTAATGAGATTCCTTTGGTATGACGTCATCTAAGGTAACTAGACTTTGGAGGCTTTCTTAGATATTGTGAAACAACTTTAAGGAAATATGCAATTTGCCCATCACAACGCTACCTCAAGTGCAGCAGTGATCAGCAATAAAGTTTCATCTACCGGGTGGTGGAACTATACTGCCAGATCGCATTTGTGGCTGCGATGCTAGTCCAGGACAAACTGGGTATGCACTACCTAAAAGAAAAGGAGGATGGTAGCGAGGGGGGAGGGGAACAAAGGGGGCTTGCAAACTAATTTTTACAAGAGGGTTCCTCTTTTTAGATATTCTTCTGCCAGCTATCCTTAGGGCCTGTTAAGAGCATCAGTGCACTTAACAACAGCCCCAGTTAGCCTGCAGGCAGTATAGGTACAGTATAGGTATGGTATAGTCTCAGCACAGGTGCAAGGTAGATGGGGTTCAGATGCAGTAAAGGATCTGTATAAGGTTGTGTAGGTGCAGTTTATGCTTGCAATAAGTGCAATATAGAATGTATAGGTGTCGTACTGATTGGGTACACTTGGTGTCCTGATCTGAATTGCTCAGTTCATGCTAGCATTATCAGCAATAGGACAATGGCCCCCTTTGCCAGTTCACAGGATGCTTTGGTGATCTCTCACTGTAGATGGGGGGACCACCTCAGCCTCTCCCCAAAAGCCTCTGGTGTCAGTGGTGGGAAGCAGAGGGTGAGTGGATGCACCAGTCTCCATGCAGCAGAGGTGCAGGTGCTGTGATGTGGGCAGTGCTGTGCTGCCCCTGGGTGTCCTCACTCTCAGGCTCGGATCTCTGCTGGTATGGTCTCCAACTGGCAGGTGAATATTCGGACAGAGTTGCTCTCTCTCTAACTCACCTCTGTGTCAAGGATAAAAATCCTCTCTCCTCTGCTCATACTGAACAGTGTATTGGAAAATGTAGTGTAACCATTATAGCATATATGGCTGCCGTCTCAAACTACAACTCTCAGGATTCTCAGTGCTCTGCATAGAAACCTATGGGCTTGCTTGGCATTAGCGCTTCCCTTGCTGGGCTGAAGGGCATGGTGCAGCATAACATCAGTATCTCAGTAGAGGGAGAGAAGAATAAAGGGCAATGTCCCCATCTCCATATTGCTGTAGTCCAGCACCTGGCTACAATTACATGTTTGGTGTTGGGTTTAATACCACCTTATTTTCAATTGAAAACAAATGAGGCACTTTTTAAGAATTTGCACCAAAATTACTGGGACTCCGCTCAGAGATGTACACCAAAACAAAATACTGACATACACTTTGAAGCCCAACTTGAGCCCCAATCTTTTTGTTTTTATTAGACTTGGGCATAGTAAATACATTGATCAAGTTACATTGTGATCTGTGACTCCATTTGGGAGATTTCACCTGTAGCACTCACCCCTGAAAGGGTTGCTGATTTGCTCCGAGTTGCTTTTGCAGTTCAAGACAGCAGCGGCCAGGCATACAGCACCAGTCACGCTGAAGGCTCAATACACAGTCTAAGGGTTGCTTTTCTTTTAAATGTTTTGCTGAATAGCTGGCATAGGATGTAGGGAGCTGTGGAATACTCTAGAACCCTGCTCAGTAGCAAAAAGGACACTCTTCAGCTACTCCTTGGAAAAGTCCCTTCAGCGATAGCCCTAGCTTTGGACAACACTGAGACACCATATGCAATGTTCCAGGCCAAGCACACTTTAGCCTTAATACACAAGGGGTTCTAGCAGTAGGCATAGACACTAGGATCTTGCATACAGGTCCGTACTCACAGTGTCCCTCCCTAGACTTGGATGACACCTTCCAATATTCAAAGATTTCCCTCAGTGAACCTTCCAGGCTGGATCCTCAGAAGAAAATCCCTTCGTATAGCTGTAAAAAGTCTTAGCAAGTAGGCCCCCCAGCTCTGCAGAAGCTGGGACCTCAGTGAACATAGATAGATTTTACACTGGGCTGCCTGGAAGGGCAGCAGCCCTTCAGGCTGGAAATTTCCCCTCCTAGACAAGAACTGGGCTGACTGAGGCTCCAGCCATTTACTGGGCACCCTCCCCCAGGGATTGACTTAGACAACATAAATATTCAGACTGCTAATTTGCATCCTCCTAACCCACTATATTCTGGAATCTAGCCTGCAGTCTGCATCGCCCAGAACAGCCCAAAGCAATCACAAACTGCTCTACAGTGTTGCCAAACAGGACTAAATTTACCTAACTTTCCTATCAGCCTATCTGGGAGGGTGCTACACACCTTACTTGTTGTTGTTCTACCTTTGACAGCAGGAGAAGAAATGAGGGGTGTGGTTGTTCCCAGGACAGAAGCATATAGACTGTAATTATAGTATGGCAAAGGTTCTTAGCCTTCCATTTTACTTTAAAAAAGTTAATGTTAGAACTTGTGCTGAAAGATCATCAATAAGTAGACAGGAGTGATCCCGACCAAACTTCATCTTACATTTAAATGTGTTAGATTGAAATGTCCCACTTTTCCATTGTAAGATGGTGAAATGTAAATTCATTCTAGTCCTCATTTTTTTCTATGAATTCCAACCACAAGTTATCAACAAAACTTTAGTGACTTTTTCTCAGCAATTAGACGCAGTTGGATACTTAACTGGTACAAGTATTTTTAGTCCTCTGCTAAGACATTGGTGTCATTTGCAGGAACATTCATAAAGGTACACCCAGATACAACAACGTATCCTGTTGTGAAGCCTTTCTAATGATTAATTCACAAGCCTCTCACTTGTCTCCTGGGCAAGCATGATACATAGCTGCTGAGAATCCAGTAACAGCGTGAAAATGAAGGTAATAAGTCAGCGTACAGATACTCCAGTTTGGGTGTCAGCAGACGGACTGTTGGCTTCTGAGAATAGAGTTTAGGCTAATTCTGTTTCAGTATATTTATAATAAAGAGAAAACAACTGACCTGACAGGAGCTCAAACTCAATATGGCAGGCCAATAATGGGGTATTTGCAGAACACAATAGTAACACTAAACAGGGTCAATAATGATTTTCCAGCTATAAAATGAAACAATATGACAAACTGCATATGTCCAGGTTCCAATCAATAATTTAGGACACAAAAGAAGCAGGAATTTCCCAGAGAGTAGGAAATCACTTAAATGAATGCAGATAAGAAACATTTGCCTAAACAGCTGAACCAATTTGGACAGTTTGATCCTACCCTGGAAGGTCATCAATTGTAGCATGCAGCAATTGTGCTGCAGCCTCAAAAGCTCTTGCTCCAGCCTTCAGGGCCTGCAGAAAAATGCTGTTCCTCTATACTGGTTAAATACTACTGACCCTTTTGCCTGGCAACTGAGGGAACTGCCTGCCACTATAAGAAGAGGCCTCTTCAAATAGCTGCTTGCAAGATATGCCCAGAAAAGTAGGCATTACATAATCAAAACATACTGACTACACTTTTCAGCTGTGCGGAAAGTATAATATCCTCTGCTCTTCAAAATGAAAAAGAAAACTCCAAGCACTTCACCAAATTCTGATATGAAGACCACATGTGAATAGGCAGGGGTGTTGCTAGAGCCAGCATCCAGAGCAGGTGCTCCTCATCTCCAACTGATTGTCCTAGGTCCCCAATACCATGTTTTCCCACCACTACAGTAGCTATTATTTTTCCCCCGCCAACTGCAGGTTAAATGCTAGGGTTTAGAGGGAAGCTGCCTCCAGGCTCCTCCTTGGCTCTGACAGGCGAGAGGGAGCTTGGCCGTTCAGGGAGGGAGGGGGAAATTGTACTGGGGGACACAATGACTGGGGAAGGTACAAAGATTTGTGCTGGGGGGAATGGGAGAGAATTTTTGCTGGGAGGGGAGATTGGGGGTGGAGAGGATAATTTGCACTGAGAGGAGGTATTGGGAGAGGAGATAATTTGTACCGGGAGGAAGGATTTTGAGCGGGTAGAGGATTTGTGCTGGGAAAGGGGATTTGGGGGAAGAGGCTAAGTGTTGAGTGGGGGATTAGTGCTAGGGGGATTTCTGCTCGGAAAGGGGATTGGGGGGAGGGGGGATTTGTGCTCATTTGTGCATTACATACTGCTGAACCCTGCATTGTGTGCACCACACACACCTGACCCCTGCATTTTATGCATTATGTACTCCTGACTAGTGTTGAGCGAACCCGGACTGTAACGTTCGGGTCCGTACCGAACTTTCGGGTGTCCGTGGCACGGACCCGGACCCGGACATTTCAAAAATCGTTCGGGTTCGGTCCGGGGTTCTGCTATTTTACTCCACGTGTTGAGAAGCTGCAGGGCAGCCAATCAACAAGCGTTTCACTGGTTTGCCCTTAGAAGCCATCACAGCCATGCCTACTAATGGCATGGCTGTGATTGGCCGGTGCATCATGTGACCCAGCCTCTTTATAAGCTGGAGTCACAGTGCTGCAGTCACATGCTCCTTGGGTTAGTGTAGGGAAAGGTAGCTGACTGCGTGAGGGACAGATTTGAGACATTTTAAGACCTGATCCTGCATCCTGAGATAGATTACTTTACTACTGCTGTCTGTGCTGTTGCTCTGAGGACAGATAGCAGAAATTA
>BLSH010191985.1:783487-796790 GCA_018402905.1 Glandirana rugosa
TCAGTACCTAATGTGTTACATAACATTAATCCTTATATCCCTTTAATTTATGTAGTATTTAGGGGGGGGGGAAAAAAAAAAGAGAAGTGTTCTCACCCAAAACAAAACCACTCTCCTTCCTTAAGAGAATCAATTTCACCATCATTTGGGAGGATAGTAAAAGTCGGTTCCTTCGACGGTAGAACCGGAGACAAATTAGATGTTGACGGTACTACGTCGGGTACACTAGTCGATACTGTGGTCGGTAACCTACGAAACTCACAAACCAAATCAAAAAGTTTGTTTGGGTGCAGCTTCGCACGACCGCGCAATTCTCATTCGAAACGCAACAGCACTGAAAGCTGAAAATTGGTCTGGGCGGGAAGTGTCCTAAGTGCATGGTAATGAAGTGGTTAAAAACCAGTTAAATTTCCGGCATGTGCCGGAAATGTAACACTCCCATTGGTTGTGTTCTAAACCAAACACTCAAAGCATCCAATGGCTGGTGTCATAGCTGATCACATGGGCTGCATCATGGCAGTTGTAGATTAAACAGAGGCCAAGATGGCAGCTTCCTTGGCTGAAAATGATAGGAGGGTTTACTACCACTTTAACTAAGAGAATTCCTTCCTCTCACCAAAACAAAACCCACTCTTGTGAAGAGAAAAAAAAAAGGGGGGGGGGATTTATGATGTATTTAATTTCCCTATATTCCTAATTACAATACATTGTGTAATCCATGACTGTCCAGTATGTGTTGTATATTTTTTTGTGTGAATAAAAAAAGGAGGAGGGATATTCCGGAGTCTCTAATGTCTACATATAACTTTATGTGCCCCATTTCTTGTGTATGTCTATTTAAAATTATGTGTTTTAATTCCCCTATATTCCTTGTTGCAATTCCTTGTTTAAACCATATCTATCCAAAATGTGTTATATATTACTTGAAGAAAAAAAAAAAGGCAACCAATTTCTCGCTCTTCTTTTCCCCCTTTTCCCCCTTCCCTTCTGCTTAAATTAGGATTAAAGCGGTTGTCTACCCATTTTGTTTACTTTTACCTACAGGTAAGCCTAGAATAAGGCTTACCTGTAGGTAAAATGGATATCTTCTAAACCTGTATGGTTTAGAAGATATTCCCTTTCTAATACAATGTGGTGGTACGGCGCATGCGGCGTGTATGTCCTGGCGCATACGCCGGAGCCGCGTACCCGTAAGCAAGATCCATGGGAAGATGTCCGTTCCCTCAGAGGGGACCAAGCAGCCCGGTCAGATCTTCGTTTCAAGGTGAGTATTTCATAATGAACTAGTATGCAGTGCATACTAGCTCATTATGCTATTGTCTTGCAGGTTTTTATTTTTTATTTTTTTAGGGTAGACAACCTCTTTAAGTGTTTCTAATACCCTTATTTCCCTTACTATAATGTGCCTTACAATCAAAAAAACATCCAGTGTATTATTAAATACTTACGTAAAAAAAAAAAAAACACCACCTTACTCAACTCAGAGAATTCATTCCTTTCACCAAAACAAAACCCACTCTTGTGGGAAAAAAGTAAAAAAATAAAAGAAAACCCCAACCCCATCCTGGTTACTATTAGCCATCAAGGCTTGTTCCTTCTTCACATTGGGATGCCCAATCCTATAATTTATAATATACTAGCCTGCCACTTGGAGAGTTGCCACTATTTATTTCTACAAAACATCTCACATATATAATGGTTCGGTGAATAAGAGCAAAGGGAGAAAAAAAAATATTCCACTTCTTTCCCCCAGATATATTCTGAGAAGAGGTATTTTCATTCTAGTAATTAACCCTTTTTAATCTCTAATAATATCTGCAGAGTAATATTCCCACCCTGCCCAGACATTCTTAAATTTCTCTTGTTGGTCCCTTACCAAATGCACCCATCTTTCTGCTTCCTTTATTTTCTCAACTTCCCTCTTCCAGTCCAATAAAGTAGGACAGGTGGTTTGTTTCCAAAACTTGGGTATTAAAAGTTTTGCTGCATTTAATAAATGTGGGGTTATACTTTTTTTGTACAATTTAATTGAAGATGGCATTCCATGAAAAAAGAGATGTAAGGCGAAAATCCCATGGGTCTAAGTGTTAATTTCTTAACCCACGGAAATATCGCCTCCCAGAATGGTTTAATTTTAGGACAAAACCACCATAGATGAAGATATGTGCCCCTTTGTCCACAACCTCTCCAGAATCTATCATCCCCCCCCTGAGAACATCCCAATTTAACCAGGGTTCGATACCATCTCACCATAAATTTATATGACATTTCCTGTATGTGCAAACTTATAGAGGTCGAATGAGTAAATTTGATACATTTTTTAATTTGTGTAGTGGTTGTTACTTGGTTTAATTCTCCTTCCCATTCTCTGATATAGTAGGGGATAGAATTATATTGTGCTCAGAGCAAGTTTATATATTTGCGATAGAGAATTCTTAGAGTTTACGCCATATGCACATACGGTTTCAAAAGTGGTACGTGAACTCAGAGGTCTCACCCATGGGTTAACTTTTTTAAAAAAAATCTGAAATTTGACGGTGTCTCCACTTCTCTAAGGATATATTCCCCAGACTCAAAGTTAATTCTACAAGAGTGCCTCTCAAACTTAACACATATGTTATTCCCATCCCATCCCCATATACCCAAGAACCCCATTTCTTCCCCTGGTAGAAACCAGGGAAATCCTTCCATCAGAGCTAAAGGAGATGGAGGGGGTGCGAATTTACCTAATTTATTCAGCCTATACCATACCATTAGAGTGTTTTTAGTTATTGGAGATGTCCATTCTGAGAGGCCAATAAATATAGTTGGGATCCATGGAGCTTCAGCTAAGTTCCTTCCTGCCATTGTTTTTTTCCAAAGAAACCCGCAATTTACTCGAAGAGTCTTGGCACCTATTTAAAATGCGTACCAGTGACATGGCCTTATAGTATTCCGCAATGTCTGGGAGTCAAATTCCCCCACTCCATTTACTTCTACGCAGCATATCATAGGCCACTCTTGGATGTTTGCCATTCCATACAAAAGACAGACAAACCCTCCTTATACGTTTAAAAAAAATTGTGGGAGTGTAATAGGAATTGTATACAAAATATAAATTATCCTTGGAAGTATAGTCATCTTAAGTGCGCCTGACCTGTAGCACTCAAAAAGACTTATGTCAGTGGTAAACTGGCCATACTGTATACAGGCATACAGTATCTCACAAAAGTGAGTACACCCCTCACATTTTTGTAAATATTTTATTATATCTTTTCATGTGACAACACTGAAGAAATGACACTTTGCTACAATGGAAAGTAGTGAGTGTACAGCTTGTATAACAGTGTAAATTTGCTGTCCCCTCAAAATAACAACACACAGCCATTAATGTCTAAACCGCTGGCAACAAAAGTAAGTATACCCCTAAGTGAAAATGTCCAAATTGGGCCCAAAGTGTGGCCACCATTATTTTCGAGCACTGCCTTAACCCTCTTAGGCAAGGAGTACACCAGAGCTTCACATGTTGCCCATGGAGTCCTCTTCCGCTCCTCCATGACGACATCACAGAGCTGGTGGATGTTAGAGACCTTGCGTTCCTCCACCTTCCGTTTGAGGATGCCACACAGATGCTCAATAGGGTTTAGGTCTGGAGACTTGCTTGGCCAGTCCATCACCTTTACCCTGAGTTTCTCTAGCAAGGCAGTGGTCATCTTGGAGGTGTGTTTGGGGTCGTTATCATGTTGGCATACTGCCCTGCGGCCCAGTCTCTGAAGGGAGGGGATCATGCTCTGCTTCAGTATGTCACAGTACATGTTGGCATTCATGGTTCCCTCTATGAGCTGTAGCTCCCCAGTGCCGGCAGCACTCATGCAGCCCCAAACCATGACACTCCTACCACCATGCTTGACTTTAGACAAGACACACTTGTCTTTGCACTCCTTCTGGTTGGCACCACCAGGCTTGACACCATCTGAACCAAATATGTTTATCTTGGTCTCATCAGACCACAGGACATGGTTCCAGTAATCCATGTCCTTAGTCTGCTTGTCTTCAGCAAACTGTTTGTGGGTTTTATTGTGCATCATCTTTAGAAGAGGCTTCCTTCTGGGATGACAGCCATGCAGACCATTTTGATGCAGTGTGCGGCGTATGGTCTGAGCACTGACAGGCTGACCCCCCACCCCTTCAACCTCTGCAGCAATGCTGGCAGCCCTCATACGTCTATTTCACAAAGATAACCTCTGGATATGACGCTGAGCACGTGCACTCAACATCTTTGGTTTACCATGGCGAGGACTGTTCTGAGTGGTAACTGTCCTGTTAAACAGCTGTATGGTCTGGGCCACCGTGCTGCAGCTCAGTTTCAGGGTCTTCACAATCTTCTTATAGCCTAGGCCATCTTTATGTAGGGCAATAATTCTTTTTTTCAGATCCTCCTTGCCATGAGGTGCCATGTTGAACTTCCAGTGACCAGTATGGGAGAGTGAGAGTGATAACACCGAATTTAACACACCTGCTCCCAAATTCACACCTGAGACCTTTTAACACTAATGAGTCACATGACACGGGGAGGGAAAATGACTAATTGGACCCAAGTTAGGCATTTTCACTTAGGGGTGTACACACTTATGTTGCCAGTGGTTTAGACATTAAGGGCTGTGTGTTGAGTTATTTTGAGGGGACAGCAAATTTACACTGTTATACAAGCTGTGCACTCACTACTTTACATTGTAGCAAAGTGTCATTTCTTCAGTGTTGTCACACGAAAAGATAGAATAAAATATTTACAAAAATGTGAGGGGTGTACTCACTTTTGTGAGATACTGTATATTGCCACGCAATATAGGTAATGATATGTAGGATGCAGAAATGGTCATATTAGAAAAGACAAGCACTGACACTGCAGGAAGTGAGGAGAAATCTCATTAGTTATCTCTACTGAGTTCTAGTAATGCCATAATAATTGGGGCAGTAGAGCATAAGGTCTTGGCTTATGCCAATGACCTGCTGTTCTATCTTTCCAATTCCCAAGTAGCCATACCCTACTTGATGATGAAGTAAATAGATTTAGTAAATTGTCAAATTTCAAAGTAAATTTTGAGAAATCATTACTCCTCCTAATTCATGTGCCCTCTGAATTAGCAACTTCTTTATATCAAGCACTCCCTTTTGTTTGGCGCCTTGATGCCTTACTATATTTAGGGACTCATATTGCGTCAGATGTGAAATTGTTATACAAGCTCAATTATGGCTCATTGTTGACCAATATTTTGAAGGAGCTTCAGAAATGGAAAAAACTGTTTTTGACATGGTTTGGAAGAGAGAATGCTCTTAGCTTTGTTTTTCTCATGAAACTTAGCACTCTAAATATATTTACTTTTTTTTTTTTTTTGCAGTACTTTTGAACCATTTGATATGTATGCATTTTACTATCCCAAAAGCAAGTGCTGTGCAGAACCTGGAAGCTTCCCAAAATAATAAGCTTTTCTCATAAACATGTCTGGGTAGACATGATTAAACATGGGATTACAAGGAGAGATGAACAGCGCAAAGCCGCCTGGTATGCTGTTTACTGTGGATTAAAGCCACAATCAGTTTGTCCATTATCGAACAACATCAAGTGATCACCTTTTAACAAGCGAGATGACGCCATTGAAAATATTAATTTGTTCCAGAGGGATTCTGTGTTTTAGCAGATGACAATGAAAGGGATTTATTCCATCCGCTTAAGGGAAAACAAGGAGAACTCATTAAAGATTAAAGTTCAGTCCCGGACACATCGGCACATTTCCTGATATAATATTGCATGTTTTACATAGGTTGTTTAGGAATCTGTCAAATGGCCTCGCACTTTCAGAAGCACACTAATTAAAGTAGCATATGTCCAAGATTGATGGGACAGTTGGTGAGGAGTGGATCAATTCACCCAAAATGAATAAGGCCAATTATTGGTGAGTGAATGTACACTGTGGGTTCCTCATCAAAATGTTAGATTTATCCACTCACTACTGTAAAAAGAACTTCTGAAGTGCTTACCAGTTTACAGTGGAAGTTTTTCTCCATCTTCCAAAACAGCATCACTTATACTACAGTGCCTTGTAAAAGTATTCATACCCCTTCAAATTGTCCACATTTTGTCATGTTACAACCAAAAACTTAAAAGTATTTTATTGGAATTGTATGTGATAAACCAACACAAAGTGGCACATAATTGTGAAGTGGAAAGAAAATGATAAAGGGTTTTCAAAAATTTTTACAGAACCACCTTTTTCTGTAATTGCAGTTGCAAGTCTTTTGGGAATGTCAGCTTTGCACATCTAAAGAGTGACATTTTTGCCCATTCTTCTTTGCAAAATAGCTGAAGCTCTGGCAGATTGGATGGAGAGCGTCTGTGAACAGCAATTTTCAAGTCTTACTACAGATTCTCAATTGTATTTAGGTCTGGACTTTGACTGGACCATTCTAACACATGAATATGCTTTGATCTAAACCATTCCATTTTAGTTCTGGCTGTATGTTTAGGGTCATTGTCCTGCTGGAAGGTGAACCTCCGCCCCAGTCTCAAGTCTTTTGCAGACTCTAAAAGGTTTTCTTCTAAGATTGCCCTGTATTTGGCTCCATCCATCTTCCCATCAACTCTGACTAGCTTCCCTATCCCTGCTGAAGAAAAGCATCCCCACAACTTGATGTTGCCACCACCATGTTTTACGGTGGGGGTGGTATGCTCAGGGTGATGTGCAGTGTTAGTTTTCCGCCACACATTTTTCCTTTTAGGCCAAAAAGTTTAGTTTTGGTCCCACCTGACCAGAGAACCTTCTTCCATGTTTGCTGTGTCCCCCGCATGGCTTCTCACAAACTGTAAATGGGACTTCTCATGGCTTTCTTTCAACAATGGCTTTCTTCTTGCCATTCTTCCAAAATTCCAGATTTGTGGAGTGCACAACTAATAGTTGTCCTGTGGACAGATTCTCCCACCTGAGCTGTGGATCTCTGCAGCTCCTCCAGAGTTACCATGGGCCTCTTGGCTGCTTCTCTGATTAATGCTTTCTTTGCCTGGCTTGTCAGTTTAGGTGGAAAGCCATGTCTTAGTAGGTTTGCAGTTGTGCCATACTCTTTCCATTTTCAAACGATGGATTGAACAGTGCTCCGTGAGATGTTCAAACCTGTCTGGTGTGTTCCTTGGCCTTTATGATGCTGTTTGTTCACTAAGGTTCTCTAACAAACCTCTGAGGGCTTCACAGAACAGCTGTATTTATACTGAGATTAAATTACACACAGGTGGACTCTATTTACTAATTAGGTGACTTCCGAAGGCAATTGGTTCCACTAGATTTTAGTTAGGGATATCAGAGTAAAGGTAGCTGAATAAAAATGCATGCCACACTTTTCAGATATTTATTTGTAAAAAAAAATTGAAAAGCATTTATCATTTTCCTTCCACTTCACAATTATGTGCCACTTTTTGTTGGTCCATCACATAAAATCCCAAAAAAATACAATTACATTTTTGGTTGTAACATGACAAAATGTGGAAAATTTAAAGGTGTATGAATACTTTTTCAAGGCACTGTAATTCTCTGACCTCACCTAAGGGATCCAGTGGGGAACCTTTAATCACAAACTTACAGAGGCACAGGAGATTATGAGTCAACTTCCCTGCAATTTATGATGTACCTGATCTAATGAAGTAGATTAGTTCCTTATTACACAAAAGAGGGTGGAGAATAGGATGTTATAAGTGACCCCCTATTTAACCTACTATTCACAGGCCAAAGGTCAGCAAGACCATATTTGCTACTTGGGTGAACCAAAAAGAAAGGTCCCTTTTACCTGTTCAATTCTGGGCAGATTGTGAATACCACTATTCACTGTGCTGTTATTTTAAAATAATTATCCTTGATGTCCATCGTACAGCTCAAAACATCATGCAGGTCATGCTTAGGTTAATTGTAGCCATGTTAGTGCATTTGCAACAGCATTATTGACTACTGTCTGTGATAATGTTTTTATTTGCACCCACAGTTACATTTTCAGGACAACTTTTGGGGTATACTCCATTCTTCGATGGTCCAAACAGTACTGACACACAAGGCATTAGCAGAATGTTAAAGTGTTACTAAACCCAGTACTATGAAAATTGTTCATCTGCCCCCACACAGTGCCCACTGCTTTTAAGTTTTCTTTTTACATTAAAATACGGCCACTATATACCTTTTTTGGATGATCTGTATACCACATTTACACAATAGACTGTACAGTTTCTTCATGATGAGAGTTCAGGTAGGAGGAGATTTCCACTACAGCCTGTACACATGCCCACATGTGTGATGTCAATATCATGTGACCTGGCTATCTCTGATGTTCTCTTCAGCATAAACGGCACAACTGAGCATGTGCAGGTGGGCTACCCTGTCTGTGTTAGCTGCTCTTTCGCAGATAGACAGTGCAGGAGGGAAGGATCTATGGTATACAGGTGTAGCGGTACCCCCGAAGGAGCTGCTAATGAAATTTATATTTGCACCCGAGCCTCCCGCTGAATATTCTTGCAGCCAGTCACTATAGCATTTTCACACAGCCAGGTGCACACACAATCCTGCTTGTTTCCAATGACCAGTCTAGGGGATGAATTTTCAATGCTTTATTGTTGAACTTGGGTAGGAGAAGGACAGGTATGGGATACTCCAAGTAACTGACGACAAATTCTCCCTAGGCTCTGTATAGCAGGCGGTCAGTGGCTTCACACAGCAGACTGACTCCAGTGAAACAAAAGTCCATCTCTAAACAGCAAAGGACATGCAGGACTTTGTTTCTTCAAGACACTAGCCAGTGTCTCCTTCCTAACTCAGTGTAGCCGACTACCAAAGCACTTTATGGCAGGCTGACTTTAGCAGAACAGGTCCCTTGTTAAGCAGTAAGGACAGAAGCTGGACCCTGTTCTTCAAGACACTCTCCAGTGTCTCCTTTCTAGCTGGCACACCCAATAAAGCTGATATGAGGGCAGGGGAAATTCTAGCACACAGTCTCAGGGATTCTCTCACAGTTCTGTACTCACACCATGTCCTGGGACAGTTGGTAGCCCGTTCTGCCAACCTCCAAGCGACACTTTGCCACTGCAGTATCAGACCGAATCCAAGGACATCCTCCCTCTGTCAGCTTTGAAAGAACTGTGGGTTGCAGCTTCAGCATCCGGATAGACCTCGACTAGGCCTAGCAGCCGGCAGCCTCCTGGATAGGCTCTCAGGCCTAGCAGCCAGGAGCTGGACATACACCTCACCCCCCAAGCTTGGGTGGGCTGGGACTCCTAACCTTGAGCCCATGTGCTCCTTTTTATATGAAGGTGTTCACCCAAGATGCAGTGGGTCACCACTGCCCTGCTAGCTGGTCAGAACTACCCTTAAATACACCTGCTGTCACTGGTTGAGGTTTTCTCCCTCTGTCCAATAGCGACCCATACTACTGGACAGGGTGAAATAGCTCCAGACCATATGAAACAGCACCAGGTCACACAGAGCAGACCTTACTCAAATCAGGCTCCATGATAAGCAGACAGCATGTAAATTTACCTGTCAGCTCCTCTGTTAAGCAGATAGAGCCAAAAACTGTATACACTCACTAGTACCCAAACTAGGAGGGCACTACACAGGATAAAACAGCCTTTTTACACAATGCAGAGAATTAACCCCTTAAGTTCCACCATGAGTATAACAAGCATGCTATGCTGCGTACACAGTCTGATTTTACTGTTTTGGGTTTAGTAACAACAAAAAACAGGTGAGATGCTGAAAGAAAAATTCCAACAACATTCAATGCTGGCCTTCAGGCAACCTCAGACATAAATTAATCAGCAGAAAACTTCAATCTGATTACAGGGGAGCAAACAAAGGAAGCAGACATTGTAACAATGATTGCTCCAAACTGTGCAGCCAAATCATTTCATTAAAAAGTGTCACAGACAGAAAAGGAACCTTCAATATTACAGGATCAAACGGCTGCATCTGCAGCAATGGGGTGTACCTCATTCAATGTAAAAAGCGCAAGCAAGGATGTTACTTGATAAAGCCCCGTACACACAGGCAGAATGTCGGGAGACATTTGCCGGTCCAAAAAAAAAAAGTCTGACATTCTGCCCGTGTTTATGTCGGTCTGTCTGACAGAATCTGGACGTGCATGCTGGAAAGCCAGCAGCCGACGACTCCCGATCAGCGCTCTCAGCCAATGGCAATGAGCACTGATCAGAATGTTCTGGGGGGGGGGGCTGTCCCCCTATCAGAACACAACAGCTCGGTAGGGAAAATCGCTGGACTAACTTTGCAAGGTTAGTACAGTGTATCCGACCGGAGCTGTCAGGTTTATTTTACCTTAAGCTTAAGACAGGACAGAAATTACAGAACGAGTCTTCATAGACACGGCATATCAAAATAAGGAAGAGAATTACTGCAGGAAGTGGCAGATGGCTTATCTTTAGCAACCAGTGACATCACCCAGCCAATTAAGTTGCTGTTTGGGAATCCCCAGCCATGTAAACAGTGGGGATGGTGGCTGACTTCACTGACCAAATATGGCCATGGCCATAGACCAAAATTACTGCTGCCCACAAAATGGTATTTTCACAAATTGTATTTTACATATCCCCTAGGGCAGTGCCTAGTCCCTCCCCATGCCATTTTTGCCAATGCCTTGCCTATTAGCATTGACAATGGGAATAAATGATTTTATAGAGTCATCTCCCATTGACTTCAATTGGGTTCAAATTTGGCACCCAAATGTATGTAATGTTCGCTGAACATCCCATAAACCAACCCGGGTACATTTAACCCATCCCTACTCAAAAACAGACCATTCTATGAAAGAAATGAATGTTTTGGTTCTCACATCGAATTTTAAAAATACTCAGGAAATAAAATCCGACGCATTACGACTGATGCAAATTAAGGTGGACCCGGTTTTTTTAAATCACTACCAAATAGTTTTATGGCCATTCCAATTCACTCCCCATTTCATAGCTTCTTCCTTATCCCCTTATCTGAATACCTTTCTCCCTTTAGTCACAATAGGTTGTTCGCATTTTTATTTTTTTTCTGTTTTTCAGAGATTGTTGTTCTTAGAATACTTGCTCTGAAATTGTAACTGTTAGTACAAATAAAAACAAGCATCATGGATGGAACTCAACTGTGTTTTTGCAACAGACTCGGAAATTTCAATAGAATGGCTGGCCATCAGGCAACCCAACTTTACAACACTTTGGGGGGAATTCACTAAAAGTGGAGCATTTTGGAGCAGCTGTACATAGTAGCCAATCAGCTTCTAGCTTCAGTTTGTCTAGTTAAGATTTGAAAATGAAAGCTAGAACCTGATTAATTTCCCTTCAGCAGGTGCTCCAGATTCTGGCTGCTCCTGTCTTAGTAAATTTCCCTCATTGTGTTCAAAAGGGATGAGTGGGTGATTCCATCAAACTTGTTTTTGTCTCAAAAACTTGTGAAACTCTGGTTTAAAAAAAGTATATACTGTATTTGCAGCACTGTCCCCCGAAGGGGACGCTGAGAATGACCAAGTCTCCTTAGCTAGAGTACAAAGGCTACCAGACCCAGACACAGTTCCAAGCACACTGACAAATGTAGGCTCAGTCTAAGGGATTTTTGTGGATTTATTACAGAAAACTCAAACAAAGAGAGGTATAAGGGTGCAGAGTGCTCCAAAACATTAGAAGAAACATTTAGACAGAATCCTCTTTTAGCAACTTTTGATGGGAGTAGGAGGGAATGGCCAGCTAACTTAGAACTTTATAAAAGTATTCTCATTCCTTATAGCAACCTTTGTCACTTACTTCCTCAAGCACATGCATACCTGTGATCCACAGTCTTAAGCCTCGTACACACGGGACGATGATCGTACATACGATCGTCACAAATCGTATGTTGGCTGTTGTATCTAGCATACTGACTGCACTACACGATCGTATGAGCACAGAAGAACGTTCAGGTGCATGTAATTAGCATCCGGCCGTTCCTGACTTCTGAGCATGCGTGTTTTGCACAATACAACTTGTACCAACTGCTCTGTACACACAATACAACGGTCGTATGAGCGCTTGTTGGTATGACCAAGTTTTCTAGTCTGCTCATACAACTCCCTTGTACGACCGTCGTATGTTCGACTGTTCTAATCGCGTATACGAACGATCGATATCACATACAACGGTCATTAGTACGACCTGTTGTATGTGATCTTCGTCCCGTGTGTACGAGGCTTTACTCTCAATGTCCAAAGACAGCTTCCACATGACAATGCTCTGTTGAAAGTGGATCCCCTCTGTAGGCCAGCTACTGTAGGTAATACTCTCCAGCAGGTATCTTTCAATCAAGACTCCTGTAGACCCTTAGCCAAACACCTGCTGAGGTCCGACATTAGCTCTCCATTAAACAGAGCAGCATCCCCCGGATAAGAACACTATGATCAAGCCTCCATTTATCATCTCCCCAGCCACCTTCTAGGTTCCCCTTCTAGAGATTGGCTGAGATCCATGTAATATTTATAACTTATTGATTGATCCTTCTACTCTATCTTCTGGAAACTTTCTCCAGAAGCAGGCATGGGTAATCAACCACTAAACCTGCCCAGGGCAAAAAAAAAAACAGATCACCACTCCACTGGTCCTGTCCTTATGGGCCAGAAAAAAACTCATAACTGTTCTTGAGCCCAAGATCAGAGTATCCTGTAACTATGGGCGGTAGGGTAAATAGGGCAAACAATAACAATCAGAGAATACAGCAGTACGTGTGGCATTCTACATGAAGAAAAAAACCTTTGAAATGGCAATAACAATCACATAATGCAATCAAGGCTGTCACTAGGCAAATGCAGCCATACTCTGACAGGTACTCTTACAGAAAGAGAATACAACACCAGCAGCTCATTTTTTTTTTTTTTTCAAATATGATTTTTATTAACGCCCGGGAGGGGCAACCAGAAATACAATACAAACAAGGGACATTTTTCTCAGAAGCATACATTTGACATGCATCCATCTACATATGTCAACATAAGAGAAAGACATTCTCATGGACAGTCTCATACCGACGTAAACGGATCACTGTCGGAACTAACGTAATACACTAACAATAACGGTAAAGTTTCCAAAAAAAGAAGTACATCTTACGGTGTGCATGACGACATAAGAGACTAACAATAACAAACGGGATAAATGGGATGGCGGGTATCAATGTCCTATGAGACTAGAACCCGAGTTCTTGTCAATACTCAAAAAAAGACCGGGTATTCCTGTCCTGGTCACCTCACCACTAGACAAAAAAAAAAACGGGAC
>BLSH010191985.1:797794-808223 GCA_018402905.1 Glandirana rugosa
TTTCTGTAAGTCCGCGGGTAACTCCTCAAAATACCATAGGGCATTCTGCAGTGGTATATGTGTTTGTTTTTGTTCTAATTGTACCCATAATTTTCTGTCTCTGTGGCGTTTCCAATCGATCACTCTGCCTATGTGAGCTGCTAAGTAGTAATGTTTGAGGTTCGGTACTGCGAGTCCCCCGTGCGTCTTTGGTAGGGTCAACTGGGATTGAGAAATACGTGGTTTCTTGGAGGCCCAGATGAATCGAAGAAACAAAGATTGCATCTGTCTAAGGTAAGTTGGCGGAATTTTAATTGGGAGGGCTTGGAAAAGGAACAAGAACTTTGGTAATATCACCATTTTCAGAAGATTACATCTCCCGAACCATGAGTGGAGTCCCTTCTGCCACTGCTCCAGCAGTATGCGGGTCTTGGTTGCTAACGGAGGGAAGTTTAGTTCAAGCGTTCGGGATGGGACTGCTGGGATAAGAGTACCCAGGTATTTCAGTGCTGTGGTGGACCATTTGAAGCGGAAGTTGTGTTGCAGGGTATGCAATAAGTCAGTTGGTAAGGCGATCCCCATCGCCTCCGATTTGTCAAAGTTGATTTTTAGATTTGCCAATTGTCCGTATGTAGTGAATTCTCGCATGAGATTTGGGAGGGATGTGATGGGATTCGTCAGTGTGAACAAAAGGTCGTCCGCGTAAGCCGAGATCTTACATTGACTGTCTCCTATTTTAAGGCCCTGTATATCGGGGTTACCCCTGATTCTGCACAGAAATGGTTCCAACGAGAGGGCAAAGAGAAGGGGGGACAACGGACATCCTTGGCGCGTTCCGTTTACTATGGGGAATGGTTCTGATAAGATTCCGTTAGCTTTGACCTGAGCCGTAGGGCTTGAGTAGATGCCCCTTATCCACCCCAACATCGTCTTCCCTAGACCGATGTGGCGGAGCACCGAGAGCATGAACCTCCAATTCACTCGGTCAAACGCCTTCTCAGCGTCTGTGCTGAGAAAGACGCATGGTGTTTTGGTCTTTGAGGCTATGTATATCAGGTTCAGAACTTTGGTCGTATTGTCTCTTGCCTCTCTCGTTGGGATAAATCCCACCTGGTCTAAGTGTATCAAGGATTGAAGGTGTTGTGCCAGTCTGAGTGCTATTATTTTCGTAAAGAGTTTGAGGTCAATATTTAAAAGTGAGATGGGTCTGTAACTACCACATCTCGTGGGGTCCTTACCTTCTTTGGGGATTACCGTTATGTGGGCCTTCAACGATTCCTGGCGGAGGGGGTTATCATCTCTGATTGTATTAAACATTTTGATCATGTAGGGGCCTAAAATGGGTAAGAGGGTCTGATAGTACGATAGAGTGAACCCGTCAGGTCCTGGGGCTTTCCCTTTTTTGGTAGTTGCTACTGCTCCCTGTAATTCTTCCAGAGTAAGTGGTCGTTCTAAGTCTGCCCGAGCGTCTTCAGGCAATGAGGGAAGAAGGGAGTTTGTCATGTAGTCGTCGATGTCTGTCTGGGAAGGGTCACAGTACGGTAGGTTATACAATTTGGAGTAAAAATCTCTGAATGTTTGTGAAATCTTTTTCGGTAGTATATTCTTAGACCCAGTCGAGTCAATGATGCAGGGGATATAGGACGAGGATTTGCGTTCTCGAACAAGGTTAGCCAGAGTTTTTCCGCATTTGTCCCCCCATTCGTATCCTATTTTTTGGCAGGACTGTAAAGCCGCTTTGGCTTTATAATGCAGTAAATCTGAGATTTGTTTGCGAAGCAGCATGATCTCTGTATCTAATGTAGGGGTCGTAGCGTGTTTGTGTTTTGCTTCCAATTGGTGTAGTTTACCCAGTAACGTAGCTAATTGCTTGTTCCAGTCTTTTTTAATACGGGACCCATGCTTAATGAGAACCCCTCTCATAACCGCCTTGTGAGCTTCCCATAGGAGTCTGGGGTCACAGTCGTCGTGGTCATTGGTATGAAAGTAGTGGCGCAGTTCCGTTTGTACCTCCTGGAGCACTTCAGGTGTCTGAAGAAGGCTGTCATTTAGCCGCCAAAAGCGGGTTCTAGAGTAGGAGGCGTCTGTGAGAGCGTATGTCATGGTAATCGCTGCGTGGTCAGACCACGTGATCTGGTCTATGGATGTATCTTGGACCGCATGTAACTGGCCGTTAGGGATCAGAAAGAAATCTATTCTGGAATACATTTTGTAGGGTGAGGAATAGAATGTATAATCTCTTTCTCCCGCATGTTGCAGTCTCCACACATCTACTAATTGAGACCTGTGGAGAGCTCTTGCAACGTTTTTCTGAATCCTTGGGGCCACTGATGATTTGCCAGTGGACGTATCCACCGAGGGGATCAAGGGGATATTAAAGTCACCTCCCAGAAGTAATTGACCCTCTTGGAAGTCCCTAAGTATGCGTAGTGTGGACGTGAGGAATGTGTCTTGTAATGAGTTTGGTGTATAGATCGTGGCTAATGTCACCTTGTCGTAGGAAAAGAAAACGCCCCTGTGGGTCCCTGTGAACATTTTCGCAGACCCATGGGAGTTTGTTTGAGATCAGAATGGAGACCCCTTTGGATTTAGCCTCGGGATTGGTCGCGTGGTAGACCTGTGGATAATACCGATTAGTGAGAATGGGAAGTTTATCGTGCTTAAAGTGGGTTTCCTGAATGAACGCCACGTCTATTTTAGTTTGTCTAAGATCTGTCAGCAGAATGCGTCGTTTCTCAGGGGTGTTCAGGCCCCTCGCGTTTAAGGACATCACTTTAATGCCGTCCATTACTGCCCCGCGTTACCTCGGAAGGGGGGGATAGAAGGGGGGGATGTAAGATGGAAGAAAGTAGGGGGGTGAGGAGAACTAAATAAACAGAAAATAGAAATGAAGAAGAAGAGAAGGTAGAAATCTACCAAAATGAGGAGATATTGCCCGGAAAGCCGTGGAATCCAGGCCCGGGCAATATGCCTCTTCTAAAGGCAAGACAAAACAAGCTTGCTGTAGCTCCCGTATTTGCCAGAAGGTGGCCAACACGGTGCCAGTCTAAGTGGGTTGGTGGGTGGAGTAGGCACGTACAAAGACAAGCCCGGTCCTCCCCGCAACCCCAACCTGGACATTATATCCAACATGTATAGTGAAGTCTTAAATGCTAACGAAATAACACATTGTAATACCTAATTTGGGTCGTTCACCCAAACATTCTGTAACCCCTTTGCAGGAGGGCATGCCTCCAATCAAACTAAGGAGGCCCTCCTCTCCCCCAGGGAGAGGACCCCTCCTTACAATACAGCAGCCCACCGCACATCAAAACTGGGAACTTGATGTGTTAGTGGAGCTTTCCCTCAGCTTTTACCCATTCACTCAAGTCTGCCCACAGTGTCCGAGCAACGACAGTTATTTCAACCTGTGACACGATCATAAAGAAGATTGTTATATGATATTTTTCCCCACCTATGTACAATAGCTACTTGGTTGTTAAGACCTGGTCCAGACATCCGAATTCAACCCCCGTACACATTACCCCATCCCCCCTAAGCGTACAACGTCTGACAGAGCCTATATCAAGATGAATGGTAGGTATGGGAGGCTACAGGTCCGTCCCGGATGAGGCAACTCTATCATCCCGGTCAACAATGTAGTAAGCCCACAGGATAGACAAGCTGCTCATCCCCGGCAGGAAGCAGATCCAGTTCCCTTATTGTAATAGAGTCTGCCAGAGTCATACCGTTCTGAACTCAGACCGTATGTCTTCTATCTGTCCTATTACCATATACAAATATATAATACTGTTCTTAAAGCTGTACGCCCGGGGGGGAAAAGGTTAAGCCCTGCATGTGAACAGCCGGTATTAGTGTTCCGTTTCATTCTTGATCCTGCAGCTAGGAAACCCGGTCTGCCCCATGAAAAGGTTAAGGAGCCCAAGAATTCTCCGTGTCATGTCGGGGGGCTCCCGGAGGTGATGGAACTTTTGTGTCATGGGGATTCGGTAGATTCTGTAATATCTTTTCCTCCAGGTGGGTAGCCAGTGCTCATAATGTGCTAGGTATTCTGTTGGGAAATACCCCTAGTATGCCAGAGTTTCCCAATCCCAGCGCAAGAGGTATCTCGGTGCTGAGTCTGTCTCTCAAGCTCAGCCTCTGATGGCTCCATGCTAGGAAGTGTGGGCACATTTGTCTTTAGGTTTTCTGTCTCCTCTGCCGAGCCTGGTGGCTAAGTGTCAGTTCCCGAGCAGGGGCATTAAGGGTCAGCATCACCGGAGCACCGGTATAAAGACTCAGCTAGTGACCTATTGTTCCGTGGTCACCACGAGGACCTCCACCGCAAGTTTCAAACTAAACGTACATTAAGGGGGGTCAAATGTTGTGTGCCTTTGTTCGTGTCAAGAGGAATCCTACAGGCAGGCTTACCTGTGTCTGTAGAGCTAAGGGACAAAGCGGGAAAGCAGTCTCATACCTGGGTGATGCATCAGTCCTCTCTGGGGTGTTCAAGCGATGGTCTCCTGGAGCGCCTGTGAGATCTCTGCGGTCTGGGAGGTGCATCGCTTCCAGGCGTCGGTCCCTGTCTGCTCAAAAAGTGCGGAAGGAAGGCCAGCCAGTTCGGGACCGTGATCGGTGCTGTGTTCATAAAGGTGAAAAGATCAGGTAGGTCCTCTGGGGTGTGAAGAGTGAAGGAGTCTCGGCCGTTTCGAAAGTTCACCGCCAAGGGGTATCTCCATCGGTACGTGATGTTCAACTCTCTTGCCAGCTCCAGCACCGGGCGTAGAAGTGCTCTGCGTTGCAGGGTCGCTTTAGAGAGGTCCGGGAGGATCTTGACTGTGGCGCCATCAAAGTCCTGGTCTCCTGCCTCCCAGGCCCTACGAAGAATTGTTTCCTTATGGGTATAGCGGTGGACCCTGCATATGACATCCCTCGGTCTAGTCGGATCCGTAGGCCGGGGCGCAAGGGCTCTGTGGATTCAGTCGAATTCCAGCCCCGGAGGAAGGGGATCCTCATGCAGCCGGCGAAAGATTTCAGTAGTTGTAGCTATCAGATCCTCCGGACCCGTCGCCTCCGGGATGCCCCGCAGCCGAAGATTGTTCCGACGGCTGCGGTCCTCAGCCTCCTCCAACCGGAGCTGTAGCTGCATGGCGTGGGATGTTTGTTGCTTTTGGGAGGCCTCCAGGTCCATCAGCCTGCGTTCCATATTTGCCAGTGAGGTTTCCCCCGTAGAGAGCCTGTCAGATAGGTTAGTGATGTCGGATTTGACTATCTGTAGCTCTCTGCGATGTGCTGCTTCTACTCTGCCTATAAGCCCCTCGATGTCGGATTTTGTGGGCAGTGCTCTCAGCAGGGCCCTCAGTTCTTCATCCGCTCTCAGCCCAGTCATAGAAGTCGGTGAATCTCCGTTTACCGATCGGAGTTCTGGGGGAAAGTCCGCAAAGGCGTCTGAGCTAGTGGAGGCCACTGGGGACGCTGGAGCCAATGTCCTCCCTTGAGACTTTTCGCGCGTTGGCGCCATCTTGGAGTTGCTAGTGGAGGCCTCGTGCGAGTCTCGAGCTTTTGTAAAGAATTTCTTTAGTTCTTCGCTCTGTTTAAGCTGGCCCGTGCTCCTCTGCGTGTATTTCGTTCTTTTCTTTTTAGCCGATGACATGTCTCTTGATTTGCCGTGTCAGAATGTCGGGGATGCCGGAGAGACAGTCTGGAGCTCAAGAGAGACACGTCTCTATCCAGCCATGTCCAGACCGTGGCCCCCACCAGCAGCTCATTTAAGGTAGATTTCTACCACTGGCTACCTATAGACAATCAGTGAACCTATGTACGAAAAATAGTGCAATACATGTTTTCCTTTTTTCTTGGTAATGCAGAATTCTCATCGTTGTTCACCTGCAAGAGAACAAAACAACAAACAACATACCCATTCTATATTTGAAGCACAATTTCCACAGAGACGATACCACAATGCATTGATTAACATAACCCTGTGGTACTAATTTAGAGTTCATCGTTTTGTTTCCTGTTAATGCTCTGCTGCCACCCAGTGAAACAGACAATAGTGCAAAAAAAAAAAAAAGAATTAAAGCTGAAATGTAATTAGCTTGACACAGGGGTAGTCTCTGCCAACCCATGACAGAGCAGAAACACATCCTGTCTAAACTAACTACCACAAGCTTAACAGTAAAAGAAACACAGTAGTCCATGTAAGCATTGCTGAAAAAATGAGGGTATTCTCTCTTTTTTTTCTTACTCGCTCTGTATAAGAAAGCACAGTTGGCTCGAACTTATATATGTGCACCACCTTATACTCGTGTTGGCTTTGTGGCACCAAAGTCCAACAGGCCCAATTTTCTTGGCCACAAGGTTGTGACTAGGTTCTTTCTTGGTGATAAAAAGAAAAAAAAAACAACATTGAAAAGACAAAAACAAAAAAAATCAACCTCAACTGATGATTTGATGTACAAGTTCAGGGGTCTGTATTAATGACAGAGGGTCCCCTCTGCGGAAAACCAACAGTAGATGAGTTTTCCATGGCACGTCACTTAATTAGGACACAGGATACTACCTAATTTAAGAAACAGTTCAGTTCATCCTTGATTGCGATGTTAATGATGGCCAGAAAACTGTAGCAATAGCCCATTAGGGCATGAGCAACAGAAATATGAGCATATTAAAAAAATACAGCAGCTTATCAGTAGTAATCTGGGTCAGGAACCTGTACCATCTTCCTGCCAGTGCCCCAGATGTTGATGAACCATTGCTGGTCCCTGCATCCGGCTTTAAGAATATCTACCTTGTCAATGAAAATGAACCTTCCCAAGTTCCAGCTGTCTGACGTTTATGAATTTCTGCCAAAACATAGACTTCTGCATGTTTTTGGGACACTGAGATACTCCCAAACTTCATCACACCAACCTTTCTGACATCTTTTAATCTCCCCTATCAGCTCTATGGGAACATAGGGGTATTCGTACCCATACTCTAAGGCCACTTGTCTCCGTACAATTCTCTGCAGCTTTGAGAAATTGCATTGTTTTTCCCCAGGCTTGTTATTTAGTTCCCTGTCCATATCACTCTGGGCCCTGGGCTGTAGGAAAGGTATGTAGTGTAGACAAATTAATTTGACGCTTGATGTAGCTGTCTACTCTACCCAGGACCAATCAAAACTGAGAAGTGTCCCACTCCTTAACGTCCCCTTTCAGCTACTCTACTGAAAATTTTGGTGACCTTGGGTCAGTCCCTTCATCACTTTCTCTGTAGCAGCCTCCAGCTCCGCCACATCACAGGCCACAGGTGTAACAGCAATAGCACTGGTTTCTCCGGTGTAGTCTCTGACACATTACTGGTGCAGGCTGGTACAGGCAAGTCTAGATCTCTCATGGCAAACTTCCACCCACAACCACAGTCTACCTGTTCGCTACCCAGTTGAAAATGCACCCATCCCTGGCAACTGTTTTCCTTGCAGAACTCATTTTCTATCAGCTGCCAGGCACTAGAACAACACTCTCCTGTATCCTCAAACCGCATAGTCCAAAAAGAACCACATATTCTCAGTCTTATGTTGTTTGCTATGAGCAATGGTAGCATGTACTACTGGGACAATCCCGGAAGAGAACCCACATGTAGTGCTTACCCCTGAAGGGGCCACTGAGGATGACCAAGTCTCCCTTCTTAGAGTACACAGGCTGCCAGCTAACACAGTTCCAAGCACCCGACACATGTAGGCTCGGTCTAGGGCAGTGGTTCTCCACTCCTGTCCTCAGGACCCACTAACCGGCCAGATTTTAAGTATTACCTTGGGGAGATGCAGAGTAGAATACTGCAATCACTGAGCAGCAATTGATATCACCTGTGATGTATTTCAGTTATCTTTCAAACCTGGCCTGTCAGTGGGCCTGAGGACAGGAGTTGAGAACCACTGGTCTAGGGGATGGCTTTTTGTGGATTTATTGCAGAATACAGGAACAGGAGAGGAGTATGGGTGCAGAATATCCCAAAACATTTGAAGAAATCTGTAGAACACATTTTAGAAAGAATTTTACTAGCCTGTGCTGGGGGTAAGAGGGAATAGCCAGATAGGGCCAGTCTGAGGGCAGCTGTCACACATTCCAGCTTCCATGTGACAATCCTCTTTAGGTCAGCTATCGTAGGTAACGCCCTCCAGCAGATATGTTTCAATCCAGATTTCGTTAGGCCCTCAGCCAAGTACCCGCTAAGGCCCAATATCAGCTCTTCAGTACACAGTCTGCATTTTAGGGGAAGCAGCCCCAGGAGAATAACACTCTGAACAGGACTTCCAAACATTTAACATCTCCCCAGCCATTTTCTGGGTGCCCCTTCCTAGTGATTGGCTGAGGTCTGATAAATGTTCATAACTCTGTGGTTGACCATCCTACTCTATCTTCTGGAAACTTACCCCAGAAGCAGGCAGGGGTAATCAACCACCACACTTAGGGAAACTTTTCCAAACCAAAAAAAACTGATCACTACTCCACTGAGTAGAGCAGAGCCAAAACACTAAATTTAGCCTGACTAGGGGTGCTACATATAATTAACTCAAAAGTACTTTCTATTGCTTTCAGCCTCCATTTTTTTGCTGCTGTGATCTGACTTGTTGTTAAAGATGGCTACCTCTGTCCTTCGTGGTCCCACTTTAAGTAGGAACATACTGATCCGCTCTTGCTCGCCCCCCAAATAGACTAGAGACTATAAACTATGGACTATGGAATTTGTGGTGTGCATAGAGCACTGCACATGTCTGCAACTAATGTGCACTGCTCTTTCCAAACAAACAGAAGTGAGAAGCAAAAAGAGAGGTTTAGATGCTCAAGAACATTACAAGTAGGCAGGAAAACTCCCACCAGGCACTAGCATTCCAGTGGGCACATGACACTCTCCTTCCTGCGCTGTGGCTGTGCCCACCAGAGACAAAGAACCTGTCACTAGCCATATTCCTGATGTAGCTGCAGGGCTGCTGTTAGAAATCACAGGGCCCTGTACAGCCTACCTTTTTTTTTACATTCTTTTAGCAGCCTTATTGGGGAAGCCTTTGGTGAAATATCAAGGGTCTAAATAGGCCCTTTTTCTGCAGCCTTATCTGAACTGGACAGTGAATAAATAGGAAGTGCTCTGAGGTTTTCTATTCATTCACAAACTGAAGCATAGTAAACACGATTTACTATGCTTCAGTGGTGAATGGGCACAGTGAGTGATTGCTGCCAATCGCTCACTGTATTTATTAAGGAAGGGGCTGATAAATAGGACATATTTACCAAACACCCCCACTCTCCATCCTGAAACATCCCCCTGTGCAGTGGCGGCCCTTGCATTGAGGGCGCACGGGCACCACCCCCCTATCCATGTGCATGGATTACTATGGTGGGGATAGGCGGGGGTGTGTTTGTTGAAGCACGTGATTAGAGCCAGAGGCTTCAATAGGCTTCAAAAAAGGGTGGGCTCGAGGGCGCAGAGAGTGAGCCCCGATCCCACCCAATTGTCTGACCATAGCGAATGAATTTCAATATTTTCACACTGTAGTGCCTCCAATCAGGAGGCAGGTCGGTGAGACCGGTTTCCCGATTGGCGACAGCGGATCCTATTGGGTGCCTGGCGCGTTGGAAAGGGGGACCCGGAGCCACCACTGACTGTGCCTGTATTGTAAACCCACACGGAGGAGAACTGAGGAGAGCACTCAGCACACCACACTGCAGTAACCTGTAAGTGTCGGTCCTGCCGGACCTCCCGCACGTGGGGGGGGCAGGGCGGGGGGATAGCAGCTGTCAGTGCCTCGAGCCCCTGGCCGCCCCGGTGTCTGTGCTGTATATACCTGAGTCTGTGCTGTATATACTTGAGGCTGTGCTATATATGCCTGAGGCTGTGCTGTATATAGCTGAGTCTGTGCTGTATATACCTGAGGCTGTGCTATATATACCTGAGGCTGTGCTGTATATACCTGTCTGTGCTGTATGTACCTGAGGCTGTATTCAATATACCTGAGTCTTTGCTGTATATACCTGAGGCTGAGCTGTATATACCTGAGTCTGTGCTGTATATACCTGAGTCTGTGCTGTATGTACCTGAGGCTGTGTTCAATATACCTGAGTCTGTGCTGTATATACCCGAGTCTGTGCTGTATATACCTGAGGCTGAGCTGTATATACCTGAGTCTGTGCTGTATATACCTGAGGCTGAGCTGTGTATACCTGAGTCTGTGCTGTATATACCTGAGGCTGTGCTGTACATACCTGAGTCTGTGCTGTATATACCTGAGGCTGAGCTGTGTATACCTGAGTCTGTGCTGTATATACCTGAGGCTGTGCTGTATATACCTGAGGCTGTGCTGTATATACCTGAGTCTGTGCTGTATATATCCGAGTCTGTGCTGTATATACCTGAGGCTGTGCTGTATATACCTGAGGCTGTGCTGTATATACCTGAGTATATGTCGTGTCGGAGTCCATATATGTCGTGTCTG
>BLSH010191985.1:828183-860023 GCA_018402905.1 Glandirana rugosa
GTGATTCTCAACCAGGGTTCCTCCAGCTATTGCTAGGGGTTCCTTGAGCTTTTGCTGTTTGATGTCCTATTTAATGGGGCCTGCATAGTTCCAGGGCCAATGCAATTTGGTAGAGCCAGCAGCAGGACACAAATGATCTTTTTAGCTGCCTGTAAGGATGGCATTCTGACCACCAATGAAGGGGTTCAAACCTCCTACTGACCATCAACCTAAGGAGCATTTTTCCTATTGCCCCTCGATGAGATGGTTTTAGTAAGGGTTCCTCGAGACCTGCAAAATATTTCAGGGGTTCCTCTGGGGTAAAAAGGTTGAGAAAGGCTGTATATATATATATATATATATATATATATATATATATATACATATATATACATATATATACATACACACACACACACACACACACATCTGTTGGACTGATATTTGGACTCATTGGATCCCAGTCATTATTATTTTTATAGAATTTGTTTTTTTATCCTGTGCACTGGCAATTCTTTGTTTTTTCTGTTTTATCTGCTGAAGGTTGTTTTTTTCGCGTTCCTCCAGTCCTGAGAGGTACACAGCTCTCTGCCAAACAACGCTGTCTGCCAGGTCAGGATACCTGATTTTTCTCTGCTGCAGTTGATTAACACCTACAGGTCTTGGTACTTACCCAGACTGTGACAAGACTGTGAAAGGAGACATGGCAGATTGATGGCCTTATCTGTCACTTTGCCCTCTCCTTCTATTGGCATGTCCCTGGCTGTCAGATGAGCACTGCAACTAAACTGACTTCTAGTACTGCTTCTTTTTCTCCCAGCCTGAGTTTTGCAGTACAGAGAGGCTCATGTCATGGCAATATCAATCTAGATTTGAAATAAAAAAATCCCTGCGCTTATCTCCCTCTCTTCAAACAATCAGCATAAAGGCTAATTGCACAACCACTTGTGACAGAAAAAAGAAAAGCTGCAGCCTATTAAGCCTGAATACAAGACCATGAAACAATTAATAAAGGATAAGTGCGCTAATCTTATGCAAAAATACAAAAATGAATAAACCATCATTAAGAGATGGTTGCTTGTTCAACAACCTATCTTAAAATGCAATAAATAAAATAGTGTCCACACAAAGAGTCCCAATGTCATCAAATAAAAGATAAAAAATAAAAATGTGGTAATCCTATGGGAAAAAAGGGGGGCACAAAATTCCAAAAAGGCTAAAAAAAAACAACGTGTCATGTCCATCCCTTCACCAGTCACAATTGCCTCTTACCGACAATATTGAATCTCACAGCTGGATATCATACACGCTGTTTAATCTGGATAGACTTCACAGTCTCCTTTCTCTCACTAAAGAAAAAACACGGATTCTCAGGTCACAACAAAGATGTTTTCCCGGGATGGCTTCCACAAAGCAGCTCCAGGGGTTCAAAGGATCCAATAGGATACCCCAAGTACAAGTTCCAAAGCACGGCTCCAAGGATTAGGGGATCCCACATGAAGATATTCAAAAGATATGGGGAAAAAAAAAGGAAGCCTCATAGTGCAGTAGGTTTAAATTGATTTATTAAAAAAGCATATCTCTACTCACATTGAAGCTTCTAAAAATGAGCAACAAGGGAGGAACAGGAGGAGGACAAAAGAGGAGCATGGCAGCAATCGACAACAGCCGGCTCATAGAAGGATTTGGCGTCTCAAATGGTTGCTCCACCCGACCGGTTTTCCCCGTAAGGCTGGGTTCACACTATCCGACAAAAAAAACGGTCCGACTTTGATCCTACACTGCTGTGCGATTTACGGTCCTACATGGGGTCAAAGTCGGACCGTTTGTCTGTGAACAGGGATCCGACTTTGATCCCGACAATGCCAGGCACTTTGTGCTCTGGGGATCTTGAAGGGGAACTCCACATTAAATTTAAAAAAAAAAACTGGCATGGGGTCCCCCTCCAGGAGCATACCAGGCCCTTTGGTCTGGTGCGGGTTTTAAGGGGAACCCCCCATGACGAAAAAACAGCATGGGGTCCCCCCCAAAATCCACACCAGACCCTTATCCGAGCACGCAACCCGGCAGGCCAGGAAAGGGGGTGGGGACGAGCGAGCAGCCCCCTCCCTCCTGGACCATACCAGGCCGCGTGCCCTCAACATGGGGAGTATCGGTGCTTTGGGGCAGGGGGTGCTCTGCGCCCCCCACCCTAAAGCACCTTGTCCCCATGTTGATGAGGACAAGGGCCTCTTCCCGACAACCCTGGCCGGTGGTTGTCGGAGTCTGCGGGCGGGGACTCATCGGAATCTGGAAGCCCCCTTTAACAAGGGGGCCCCCAGATGCCGGCCCCCCACCCTATGTAAATGAGTATGGGGTACATCGTACCCCTACCCATTTACCTGGAAAGAAATATGTACACAAAACACCACACAGCTTTATTAAAATATTTTATTAAATCTGCTCCGGCGGTCTTCTCCCCTCTCCAGTGTCTTCTTTTCTTCAGCTCTTTTGCGGGGTCTTTCATCTTCTGAGGGGTCTTTTCTTCTCCTCTGCGGCGTCTTCTGCTCTTTTGCCGGTCTTCTCCGCTGTCCTCTTCCCTCTCTTCCTTCTTCTTCTTCTTCTTTTCTTCTTCCCATGTTGACACGACGCGTTCTCCTTCACAAATGCCCTCGCCGCTCTGTGCTGTGCCTTATATTGGCATGGGGCGTGGCCACCAGATGACATCACCCGGAGGCCCCGCCCCATATGAGGTCACATCCTGGGGGTGGAGCTGTGACATCATGTGGGGCGGGGCCTCCAGGTGATGTCATCTGGTGGCCACGCCCCATGCCAATATAAGGCACAGCACAGAGCGGAGAGGGCATTTGTGAAGGAGAACGCGTCGTGTCAACATGGGAAGAAGAAGGAGAAGAGAGGGAAGAGGACAGTGGAGAAGACCGTCAAAAGAGCAGAAGACGCCGCAGAGAAAAAGAAAAGACCCCTCGGAAGATGAAAGACCCCGCAAAAGAGCCGAAGAAAAGAAGACACCGGAGAGGGGAGAAGACCACCGGAGCAGATTTAATAAAATATTTTAAAAAGCTGTGTGGTTTTTTTGTGTACATGTTTCTTTCCAGGTAAATGGGTAGGGGTTACGATGTACCCCATACTCATTTACATAGGGTGGGAGGCCGGCATCTGGGGGCCCCCTTGTTAAAGGGGGCTTCCAGATTCCGATGAGTCCCCGCCCGCAGACCCCGACAACCACCGGCCAGGGTTGTCGGGAAGAGGCCCTTATCCTCATCAACATGGGGACAAGGTGCTTTGGGGTGGGGGGCGCAGAGCCCCCCTGCCCCAAAGCACCGATACTCCCCATGTTGAGGGCACGCGGCCTGGTATGGTCCAGGAGGGAGGGGGCCGCTCGCTCGTCCCCACCCCCTTTCCTGGCTTGCCGGGTTGCGTGCTCGGATAAGGGTCTGGTATGGATTTTGGGGGGACCCCACGCTGTTTTTTCGGCATGGAGTTCCCCTTAAAATCCGTACCAGACCAAAGGGCCTGGTATGCTCTTGGAGGGGGACCCCATGCAAGTTTTTTTTTTTTCAAATTTGGCGTGGAGTTCTCCTTCAAGATCCCCAGAGCACAAAGTGCCTGGCATTGTCGGGATCAAAGTCTGATCCCTGTTCACAGACAAATGGTCCGACTTTGACCCCATGTAGGACCATAAATCGCACAGCAGTGTAGGATCAAAGTCGGACCATTTTTTTGTTGGATAGTGTGAACCCAGCCTCAATGTGAGTAGAGATCTGCTTTTGTAATAAATCATTTTAAACCTACTGCACTATGAGGCTTCCTTCTTCCCATATCTGTTGAATACTTTCATGTGGGATCCCCTAATCCTTGGAGCCGTGCTGTGGAAGTTGTACTTGGGGCATCCTATTGGATCCTTTGAACCCCTCTAGCTGTGTTGTGGAATCCATCCCGGGAAAACATCTTTGTTGTTACCTGAGAATCCGTGTTTTTTCTTCAGCAAGAGAAAGGAAGTGAAGTCCTTCCAGATTAAACAGCGTATATGATCTCCAGCTGTTATATACAATATTGTCAGTAAGAGGCGATTGTCACTGGTGAAGGGATGGACATGGACATTTTTTTTTAGCCTTTTTGGAATTTTGCTCCCTTTTTTTCTATATGATTACCACATTTTTATTTTTTATTTGATGACATTGGGACTCTGTGTGGACACTATTTTATTTATTGAATTTTAACATAGGTTGTTTATAAGCAACCATCTCTTAATGACTCACGGGTTGTTTATTCATTTTTGTATTTTTGCATAAGATTAGCACACTTATAATTTATTAATAATGTCATGACAAATTCAGTTACTTTGTTGTTTGCATTAAAAAAATAAATACATTTAATGAAGTAATAATGATCACAGAACAGCATTAAATTGTGTATTTTATATTAACCTGGAATTAAGCTTGATCTTTTAAAGAGGTCATGTCACAGCTGGGTGTCTGCAAAACTCGAAATATTCATTGTTAAAAGAATAACACAAAAGTCC
The DNA here is from genome assembly GCA_018402905.1 of Glandirana rugosa. NCBI lineage: Eukaryota > Metazoa > Chordata > Amphibia > Anura > Ranidae > Glandirana > Glandirana rugosa. The sequence continues at coordinate 832,685 of BLSH010191985.1, forward strand.
CCTTTACCATATATGTCATCACAGTCCTTCTACATATGTATACACTCACTGCCACTTTATTAGGCACACCTAATAGTATATGGCTTCTGCTTGTGTTGCTGTTAGAGAGTCCCCCTCACTTCCAGGCTGGAAAGACACTGTAGGTAGGACCAGATGAAGAGGGACCCCTTGAACCCTCAAAACATGTTGAATAAAACTAAATCTAGACTTTATACACTTACCAGCCACTTTATTAGGTCCACCTTGTTTGTACCGTGTTGAACCACCTTTTGCCTTCAGAACTGCCTTAACCTCCCTGGCGGGATGATTATTTCAGATTTTTGGTGCTGAAAGCAGTACAATTATTTTGCATGGAAATTTGGCGTTTTATATTGTAGGCCTGTAATTCTTAGGAATAACTCACTTAAATCTGTCCAAACAACAGTCTAGTAGACATCCCGGGTATGATAAAGTTTGCAACATGAAATCATAAATTATGATATAATAAATAACTAAAAATAATTATCAAAAATAATAACGTAATAGTAATAAAATTTATTCAATAAATATAATCAAACCAAAAACACTGAAATTTGCTCAGTTGCAGAATTGTCGCTGTCATCACTTTCAGTGTCTGATGATAAATTTCCCCAAAAATCAGTATCACTCAATTCTACAAATGATTCTTATTTACTATCGGTGTTTTCTAGCTGATCAAAAACCACTTTTGACGTAAAGGGACACTTTTTGGTTGCCATGGACATTCTCATGTTTCCAGGCAGAAAGCATGACATATGTGATATAAAAGTGCATGCAGGGCACTCAGCAAACCACTAGGGACAAAGGGGATGTAAAATGATTTCATACAGTAATGTAATCTTACAGATCACAGTGTACTGTATGTGTTGTGTGTGTTTCACTATTTGAATTTGCTGCCGGTCTCTGCCCCCATGCGACGCGACGCTCGCAGGGAACGGAGCCCAGCACACAGAGGCATCTGGCAGAGGACACAGCCCACAGACACAGCGGGGGGACATCGCTGGATCCAGGGGACAAGGTGAGTAACGCTGCCTGGATCCAGCGATGCGATCCCGAGTGTGGCTCGGGGTTACCGCTAATGGTACTGAAATTCCACCCCGAGCCACACTCGGGAATATTGCCAGGAAGGTTAATTCTTTGTGGCATAAATTCAACAAGGTGTTAGAAACATTCCTCAGAGATTTTGGTCCATATTGACATTATAGCATCACAGTTGCTGCAGATTTGTCGGCTGCACATCCATGATGCAAATCTCCCCCACATCCCAAAGGTGCTCTATTAGATTGAGATCTGGTGACTGTGGAGGCCATTGGAGTACAGTGATCTCATTGTCATCTTCAAGAACCAGTTTGAGATTATTTGAGCTTGGTGACATGGTGCATTACCCTGCTGGAAGGAGCCATCAGAAGATGGGTACACTGTAGTCATAAAGGGATGGACATGGTCAGCAACAATACTCAGGTAGGCAGTGGTGTTTAAATGATGCTCAATTGGTACTAAGGGGCCCAAAGTGTGCCAAGAACATTACCCCCACGTCATTACACCACCTCCACCAGCCTGAAGCAAGGCAGGATGGATCCATGCTTTCATGTTGTTTACGCCAAGTTCTTACCCTACAATCTGTATGCCGCAGCTCAACTTGAGAGTCATCAGACCAGGCATCCTTTTTACAATCTTCTATTATCCAATTTTTATGAGCCTGTGCAAATTGTAGCCTCAGTTTCTTGTTCTTAGCTGACAGGAGTGGCACCCGTCGTGGTCTTCTGCTGCTGTAGCTCATCTGCTTTAAGGTTCGATGTGTTGTGCATTCAGAGATGGCATTCTGCATACCTTAGTTGTAAAGAGTGGTTATTTAAATTACTGTTGCCTTTCTATCATCTCAAACCAGTGTGCCCATTATCCTCCGATCTCTGACATCAACAAGGCATTTTCATCCACACAACTGCAGCTCACTGAATATTTTTTCTTCTTCGGACCATTCTCTGTAAACCCTAGAGATGGTTAGGCGTGAAAAACCCAGTAGATCAGCAGTTTTTAACCAGTTCCCTACCGACGCATAGTAAAATGATGTCGGCAAGGACTGGTCGTCGATCCGGGAGGATGTCATATGACGTCCTCCGCTTCTCGCCGCTACTGCGGGCCCCCAGGGGCCCGCACAGCGGCGATCGCGGATCGCTCATCTGCCGGGGGGTTGTGTCCCCCCCAGATCGGGGTAAAGAGCCAATAAAATTGGCTCTTTACCCCGTGACCAGCTGTGTCCAATCACAGCCGGTCACAAATGAGCCTCACGTGCACGCCGCTTGTGCGCGCCCCTGTGCGCGGCGATCGGAGCTGAGGCTGGTCCCTCGGACAAAGCCCAGCTCCGATCCGTGTAAAGAACCAATAGATTTGGCTCTTTACCACGTGACCGGCTGTGTCAATCACAGCCGGTCATGTGATGTAAACAAACAGCGGTAACGAGCTGTTACCGCGGTTCTCCCTGTCACACACCGATCGTGTGTGACAGGGAGATTGCGGTAACAGCTTGTTACCGCTTACTGTACACCAAGCACACTGATCACCCTCCCCCCCAATAAAGAGGACCTGTCATCACCCCATCAGAGTACCTGTCACAGTCCATCAGAGTACCTGTCACCTGTCCATCAGAGTACCCGAGTACCTGTCACCTGTCCATCAGAGTACCCGAGTACCTGTCACCTGCTCATCAGAGTACCCGAGTACCTGTCACCTGCCCATCAGAGTATCCGACTACCTGTCCATCAGAGTACCCGAGTACCTGTCACCAACCCATCTGAGTACCCGAGTACCTGTCACCAGCCCATCTGAGTACCCGAGTACCTGTCACCAGCCCATCAGAGTACCCGAGTACCTGTCACCAGCCCATCAGAGTACCCGAGTACCTGTCACCAGCCCATCAGAGTACCCGAGTATCTGTCACCAGACCATCAAAGTACCTGAGTACCTGTCACCAGACCATCAGAGTACCTGAGTACCTGTCACCAGACCATCAGAGTACCTGAGTATCTGTCACCTGTCCATCAGAATACCCGAGTACCTGTCACCTGCCCATCAGACTATCCGAGTACCTGTCACCAGCCCATCAGCGTACCCGAGTACTTGTCATCAGCCCACGTGAGTACCCGAGTACCTGTCACCTGCCCACCTGAGTACCCAAGTACCTGTCACCTGCCCATCAGAGTACCCGAGTACCTCTCACCAGCCCATCAGAGTACCCGAGTACCTGTCACCTGCCTTTCAGATTACCCGAGTACCTGTCACCAACCCATCTAAGTAACCGAGTACCTATCTGCAGCCCATCAGAGTACCCAAGTACCTTTTACCAATCCATCAGATTACCCGAGTATCTGTCTCCAGCCCATCAAAGTACCCAAGTACCTATCTGCAGCCCATCCAAATGCCTGAGTACCTATCTGCAGCCCATTAGAGTACCCGAGTACCTATCTGCAGCCCGTGCCTCATAGAATATACCTCGGGTGTTTGCTTTCCAAAATGGGGTCATTTTGGGGGTAATTCCGCTGTCCTGGTGCCCCAGGGCCTTCAAAAGTGTGATAGGGATGAATGAAATTTATTTTACGCCTAACGGTGCTCCCTGCATGTTCGGCCTCTGTATGTGGCCAGGGTGTGAAAAAGTCTCACACATGTGGTATCGTCATACTCGAGACGAGTAGCAGAATATATTTTGGGGGGTCATTTTTGCTATGTACATGCTATGTGTTAGAAATATCTTATAAATTGACCACTTTGTGTAAAAATAAAAGCGTTTTCATTTTCTTTCCACGTTTTTCCAAGACTTGTGAAAAAAAATGAACCATTCAAAAAATTCATAATGCCTCATAGAATATACATTGGGGTGTTTGCTTTCCAAAATGGGGTCATTTTGTGGGTAATTCCATTGTCCTGGTGCTCCAGGGCCTTCAAAAGTGTAATAGGTCGTTAGGAAATTAGATGTGAAAATTCTGCTCCTAGAATGCATGACGGTGCTCCCTGCATGTTGGACCTCTCTATGTGGTCAGGCTGTGAAAAAGTCTCACACATGTGGTATCGCCATACTCGGGGACAGTAGCAGAATGTATTTTGGGGTGTAATTGGAAGTATGCATATGCTGTGTGTGAGCAATAACTTGTTGTTTTGACAATTTTGTGCAAAAAAAAAAAAAAAATAATAATAATTTCGTAATTTTCCAAAGAATTGTGGGAAAAAAGTACAACTTCAAAAAACTCGCTATGCCTCTTACTAAATACCTTGGAATGTCTAATTTTCAAAAAGGGGTAATTTGGGGGGTATTTGTACTTTCCCGACATTTTAGGGCCTCAAGAAATGAGACAGGCCATCAGTGCATCAGGTGTGATCAATTTTCAATGATTTGCACCATAGCTTGTAGACTCTATAACTTTCACACAGACCAAATAATATCCACTAATTTGGGTTATTTTTACCAAAGATAGGTAGCAGTATAGGTTTTGGCCAAAATTTATGGACAAAAATTACTTATTTGCAAAATTTTATCACAGAAACTAAAAAAAAGTGTTTTTTTTTTCAAAATTTTCACATTTTTTTTCAATTATGTCGCAAAAAATAAAAAACCCAGAGGTTCTTAAATACCACCAAAAGAAAGCTCTATTTGTGTGAAAAAAATTATACAAATTTTGTTTGGGTGCAGTGTAGCATGAGAGAGTAATTGAGATTCAAAGTGTGAGAGCGCTGAAAGCTGAAAATTGGTCTGGCCAGGAAGGGGGTATAAACGTCCTGTATTGAAGTGGTTAAAATACTCAGACCAGCCCATCTGGCACCAACAACCATGCCATGTTCAAAGTCCCTTAAATCCCCTTTCTTCTCCAATCTGATGCTCGGTTTGAACTTCAGCAAGTCGTCTTCACCACGTCCAGATTCTTAAATGCATTGAGTTCCTGCCATGTGATTGGCTGATTAGCAATTTGTGTCACCAAGCAATTGAACAGGTGTATCTAATAAAGTGGCCCGTGAGTGTATGTGTTGCTATGGCTACTTTAGTGATTTTTAAATATAAATATATGGAAATATACATTTTGGGATTCCTCTATTCATATGCTAATGCACTTGATTGACTGCTTAATGGGAGCCAGTGGAACAGGAAGTGATGTTTGTAGGAAGTAGGGGGAGGGAAGAAATGCCATGTGCTAAGCACAAAGAAAGTAGTAGTTTCAAGGACTCAGAGAAATTAGGAGTTTTGGAAGAGATCCTGGATAGAAGGCAGACAACTCCATATCACCAGGAAGAACAAAGAAGGAAGGTGACTCCATAAGATCAAAAAAGTATGTGAAAGGAGGAAACTTCACCTGAAATCATACTAAAGGGGAGATTTACAAAATCTGGTGTAGCTCTCCATAGAAACCAGTCAGCTTCCAGGTTTTATTGTCAAAGCTTAATTGAACAAGCTGGCGTTAGAAGCTGATTGGCTACTACCGGTATGCACATCTGCACCAGATTCTGAGTGCTCCAGTTTTAGTAAATGTCTCCCTCAATCTACAACCCAAATTAAGTAATTTTTAGTGTATCCCTATGGCATACATTGTCCATACTCCTTTTCTAAGAAGGTTAGATAGCTTGTGCATGAGTATATTGTATGCATATTTGTAATACTCTATGTTGTGTATTGTTTTCCTAACTTTGTTAGTAGCTTGTATGAGTACAGCATTCTTGTTTAGCAAAGCACATTTATATACAGCATAGATAGTTATGCTTCCTTGTATTACTGCAAAGTGAAGTAAAAGATACAAAGCAAAACAATTGGGGGCTCGTCTGGTATTAGCACTAAAGTTCAATTGAAGCAGACCTGTTTTCTGTAGTTGCTTGTGCTTGTTACTGTTGCTTGTGCTAAGAAAAATTATGTGTAACCTGTTTAGGAAATTTAAGGTTGCAGATGTTTCTGGTGTCCAGGAGGTTATATGCAACCTGCCTACCTGGGCCAGAGACAGTCATTGGATGTCTGTTGTAAGGAAGCTTGCTAGGTATGCTTCTCTTTTGAACAGAGCTTGGTTGATGGAGTCTTAGTTTTTTGCTCACAATTTTAATCTTTAAAAGTTTTGGGTTAAGAAAGAGAGTAGAACACGACTTATATAAAGAGCAGCTTGCAGTGACTACTGAGTGTTTGCAAGACACTACGAGTAAATCAAGCAAGTAAAGTAAAAAAGATACATAGCAAAACAATATAATAGATCCCAAATCCAGATTAATTGTGTAGCCCCAGAGGGGCTAGAGGAAATATACAAGTTCCCCCCTTACCTGTCCAGAGGCTGCCCACCCTGTGTTCAGTCCCAGAAGCACACCAACAAATTCAAGCTCCAGTGTTGAGGTCGTTTTAACATGTATTGCAAATTTTGAACAAAACGCAGGGAGGAGGGTCCAGGTTATACAAAGGTACATAAATCTTAGAGGACAGTTTCCTGGCAAATCCTGTTACAGTAGTATTAGACCCTGTAGTAGCAGCCTCAAAAATAATATTGATTGAAGAGGGCACAGTCAGTGAATCTGAGATCCTATGCAGCAGTCACTGTCCTTAAGCAGCAACATCTGGCATCACACCCTGAAGAGGAACTTCCATACCTGGAGCTACATGCAAAAGGGACCCCACTTCTCCAGCCAACCTTCCACAGGCAAGCTTCCTTCAGGGAAGTCTCCTTCAGGCCTTCAGCACATGTGGAGGCCTAGTAGCAGTAGCTTCCCTGAAACATATCACAAATACTCTCCCTCCCAGGGGAGGAACCCCAAAGGGAAGAGAGCTATGATCAGATCCTCCTAAATATTTATCTTCTTCCCAGTCACACCTCCTGAGCCAACCTCCCAAGGATTCCCTAAGGTCAGATAACTATTCATAACTCCAGTGATTGATCCTCCCAAATTATTTCTGGAAATTTCTTCAAGCAGCAGACAGGAGTTATTGACCACCAGGCTTAGGGAAAGCCTGAACAGACCTGAAGAATGAATTGCAGCTCAGCTGGCTACAGCAGAGCTATATACTAAATTTGGCCAGCCAAAGGCGCTACACTTTTGCTGATAGCTGCTCACTCACAAACCAAATGTCAACAAATAAGAGTGAGAGCGTGCACTCATTGTTAAAGCATTGCTTACGCCCACTGCTTTTCTCCATCTTGCGGCACCATGCATATGCCAGCATGTATGATTGAGAGGAATGGGGCTTCTAGACACCCACCATAGACACTTCTAGACACCCACCATAGAAGTGGGTTCCGACACCTCCACTGAGGAAGACTCACTGGAAGATTTGGTAGATAGGGGATATCAAGAACCCCCACGGACACCCTTCTTATCCACCCCACGGACACCCAGGCCCAATATAAGAAGAGAACGGAGGGACAGCCAACCACAAGACTGGAGATATGAACATGGAGAAAACAGAAGAGAAGAGCACAGAACCCCCAGATTTAACATCCCGATACAAAATAGGTTCTCACCGATACGTTACCGGGAACCATACCATCACCCCAGGGATTATGGGAGAAGGCCCAGAGAGGACTACTATGAACATCCTTTTCAAGGGAGGAACAGATGGAGACCACCAGGACAATGGAGGAATTATGGTCCCACGAGGAATACACAGAACAGGGGGTACTACAACGGGGGATACCGAGGAACATGGAACACACCAGGGGAGCACAACTGGCACAGAGGAAGGGATGCCGGGGTGCAAGAGAGAGTGGGGTATGGACCCCCCCAGAACAAGGGAGGCCCATAAGGAGAGATGGCCAGCAGGAGCAACCACCAACGGGAAGGATTGGAGAAAGAAACCACGTAAGAGAGGAGTCAGAGGAGGGAAGAAGAAAAAGAAGAAGACAGCACTAGGAGAGGGCATATTCAACTTGAGCAGCGTCATTTTTTCTGAAGAAGAATTAAAAGTGCTAGATCTGGGATTAAAATACGCCCCGGAGAAGAATGTTAATGATTTCGAACTTTTTATTGATCTGCAACGTTTTATTAGGAAACTCAACCTAAAGAAACACTTTGCCCTAAATAAAACAGCTGATAACCAGGATAAAACAAGGTATACACATACTTCCCTCAAGAATAATTCCACCTTCAACCCAAAAGTACCAAGTAATGAATGCATTGGAGCCTTTAAAAAAATGGTGGAAAAAGATTTTAAAGGATTAAAAAACGGATTACCCAAGACAAAAAACATATGGAAAACAATAAAAGACCTGGGAGATAAGAAGAATGTGGTGATCCGACCAGCGGACAAAGGAGGCGGACTAGTAATTCTAAATAAAGAGGACTATGAAGAGGAAATGGAGAAACTTTTACAAGTAGAGAATACATACAGGAAACTAAAAAAGAATCCTAAAAAAGACTTAGAGAAGAAATTGAAACTATATATTAAGAAAGGCAAGGATATGGGTATCTTGAATAAAAAGGAGGCAAAGTATTTAATACCGGACTCGACTAAGACACCAGTCATTTATTATCTTCCGAAGATTCATAAAAGTTTGGACAAACCCCCAGGAAGACCCATTATTAGCGGAATACAATCAATCTTCTCAAGACTTGGTGAGTATTTGGACCAGTTCCTCAAACCATTGGTGAAGGAAGAGAAATCCTTCCTACGTGATAGTGCACAACTACTAACGGAACTGGACAAGATTGAAGGTACAGAGAACTTTATTTTAGCCATAGTAGATGTGAACTCCCTCTACACTAACATAGTACAGAAAGATGGACTAGAGGGAGTGAAAAAAGCTCTGCATACCCACTCACAATTAAGGCAAGAACAAATAGATTTTATATTGGAAGGATTGAGATTAGCAATGGGCGACAACTTCTTTTGGTATAACCATAACTATTACATGCAAGAAAAGGGAGTCGCAATGGGCGCCAGATACGCACCAAGCGTTGCCAATTTATTCATGGACATGTGGGAAGAGAAATATATATTTAATATAGAAAGACCACAATTAAAACTATACCGAAGATACATCGATGACATCTTGATTATGGGATTATGGGAAGGCACTTCAGACACTTTACAACAATTTATGGAGGGAATGAACATTAACCAATATGGAATCAAATTTTCGGGCACTTGGGATAATGAACAAATTCGTTTTTTTGACTTACAGATTTTTAAGTCTGGAGGGAGACTGCTGACTAAAACGTTCTTCAAAGCCACTGATAGAAATGGGTATATCCCAATCACTAGTTGCCATCACCCCAAATGGAAGCAAAACATACCCAAGGGACAACTACTATGGATCAGGAGGAACTGTCAGACTTTGGAAGATTATGATGAACAGGCAAACCTATTGATTAAGAGATTTGAGCAAAAAGGATACAAGAAACAGGACTTAATGAGAATTAAGGAAAAGGTCAAGAAAACACCCAGAGAAGAAACACTACAAGGGAGAATAACAGATAAAAAGAGAAAAAATGACGTTTTGTTCATTACCGGGTTCAATAAACCATATAAGAAAATTGAGAAGATAGTGGAAAAATATTGGCCTATTCTGAAAACAGATAAGATACTAGCATCTCTGCTTCCAAGGAAACCGACCTTTGTGTATAGAAGAGCAAGAAATCTAAGAGATTGCCTGGTAAAAAATGTCATCAACCCACCCAGTGAAATACAACTAATGCCAAATATGAAAGGTTTCTATAGATGCTCGAACTGCCTCCCGTGCAGGATGACAGCGGTGCAGGCAAGGAGAAAAGATAAGTTCAGATCCAATACTAATGGAAGGGAATATCAAATTGACAAACTAATTACCTGTAATAGCACACATGTGACCTACGTGCTAGAGTGTCCTTGCCGCCTCCAGTATGTGGGGAGAACTACAAGACCCCTCCATAAAAGGATAGCGGAACATGTAAGAAATATTAAAAAAGGATTCCCGAAGCACAACCTGTCGAGACATTTTGACCTGATGCACCAAAGGGACCCCAAGAAATTGACCTTTTACGGTATTGATAGGATTAAAGACAACTGGAGAGGGAGCAATAAAAGGATAGAAATTTCACAGAACGAGACACGCTGGATCTATCTTTTGGATAGTCTTAGACCAAAAGGGTTAAATGTTGATATAGACCTGAACTGTTTTATCTCTAATTTTTAGAGCACATTTTTAATCTTTTATTACTATTCCCACAATTACTTCATATGGATGACACCCCACATTATTCCCAATGTTTTTGTCCTTTTTACTCATTGCAGTTTTCACTGACCTTCTCATCCACATCACCTACAACAGCGTTATGTAATTACTTCCATGACCACTGGGAGGTGCACCATCACACCTATTTTATATATATATATATATTTTTTATTATTATCTTTTCTCATTCCTTCTTGGTATTTTACTTGACCACTCGTTTTATATACAACCCCTGGTTTCAAAAATCCTTTAATACACAATCCCTGATTTCAAAAATCCTTATGCTATATATGATTCCTTTGTAATTTTATAACCATTTCCCTCCATCTCCTACTTTTAATTTTATACGTTATATATATATATAATATATACTTTTGCACACCCTCACGTTTTTTCCTATGGATATTGCATTGTTCCCACGGTTCAATATACGCTCTAAATTTCTAATATTTAATATATATAATTTATTTTTTCACATATATATTCTTAGTACATATACCATTCCCACAATTATTTCATATAGATGTCACGCCACATGGTTCTCAGTATTCATACCTCCCTCACTAAATTATTTTTTTTTTTTATGGACCTTCTCATCCACATCACTTGCAAAAATGGTCTGCAACTACTCCTATTTCCGCTGGGTGGTGCCCCATGACACCACACCGCTCGTTGGTTTTTATGTTAAATATATCAAGTTTTTACTTGTATTTTTATTTTCATATTTTCATATTTTACATATATATTTTTGCATTACTTACTTTGCATATGTCTGTGCTGGTATATACTTTATTGGTTATATTTGTATTCCTCTACGTGTGGACTCTATAATATACATTATGTATTGTGAAAGGTGGGATCCCTTTCTAACACGCACATCACCTTCTCATTATATCAGAGCTGGTTTTTTATATTCTATTTTTATATTCTATTTTTTGTGTAGCCTTTCCTTTTCTAAAATATTGACCAGTTCGATTTTTTAATACTCCATCCCCTTTGTCCCCGCTCTTTTACACGCTCTGGTCTTTTAGTCTAAACATTACCACCCCTCTCTCCACCCATCTCATGCCCACTTGTACGTATATATAAGGAGGTTGTTGACTATTATGGCCACTGCCTCAGAAGACGTCACTCTGACGAAACGCGTAAGGCGTGGCCCTAACATCACTACGTCATTTCCGGTTTTGGAGCACTGATCGCTGGAACGCATAGCGAGGAGGAAGGAAGGGGCTCCTACCTTTCTCAAAGCGGGTCTTACCCTGCCGCTACTTTTTGGCTCCATTCTAAACTGGAAAACTGTTGGTTTTATATGGAAAGATTTTTATTTGCATTACAATACATTTTTTGTACAAACGTACTTCACCATCGTGGATTCCACTTTCCTTTTTTACCGCATCCCCTACCTGAGCTCTAATCCGAAGGAGGTTCCCCTGGAAACCGGAAGAGGAGACCCAGGAGAGGACAACAGAGAGGATCCATCCGGACCCCCGGAGGGAGGACCCCAAAGACCCCATTTGCCAAGGCGTGTACCCCTGCAGGGGTGAGAAAATTTTGGTAAGTGGGGACACTTGCGGGGAAGCACGGAAGTCACCTTGATTTGTTTGGATCAGCACTGAAGTCACTTTATTCGGGAACTACTGTACCTAACATCATTCTTGCAATTCTTGAAGTCACTAAAATTTGGTATAAACACCAGAAATCGTGGGAAAATACAGGACTTAAGTTGCATTTAAACGCATGTTATGATCTGATTGGGACGTGTACAAACTTTCTCAGCACATCTTCTTCAACTGTCAGCTCATTCAAGTTTTGCTGGATTTATAATTGATTGATGTATTGGCTATATATTAACCCACATATTTTCACTGACTTTTTTGGTTAGGTGGAAATGTGTATGTTTCTGTCATCCATTGCTAGTATTTCATTATTGTTTCTCCTATATGATACTACTGTTGAGTTCTTCCTACTAAGCCATTTCTAGTCCATTATTTTAGAGGACATATATATTCACCTAGTATTACTGATTCTTACAGATGTTTTACGGATTTTTACGGACATTCTGTGATATAGTATTTTATATGAGTTTATATCTCTTTTTTAATCCATGCTATCATATACACTGCTACCTCATTGTCTTCTCTAGTTTTATCAATTTCATTAATGTTTTAGCAATTTTTTATATATTGATTTATTATTACGGACTTTTACGGACATTTTACGGATTTTTACGACAGTATTTATTACGAAGTAATAACTACACATTTTTGAGTGCCATTGAATATTTTATTAATTCTGGGTTGCTACCTTATATCTATTGATAGACAGCGCCATTCCTACACGATTTTAACCTTTTTGATTGTTTCCCCATTGGGAAATTTTTAGGAAGGCAGCAGTCTTACTGTGTTTTTTATCAGTCCTAAGCGCAGGAAACCCTCCTTACTCATAGACACCCAAAGATACCTATTAAGAAGAATGACTTTGTTCACATCCACAGTTAAGTAATTTAAGAGTAATCCAGGAGTAATAAAGGAGTGCAAGTGCTGAATACTGCTATTTTTTCTTAATGGATATGCAGGTTGCTTGCTTATCTTATCATTTTATCTTCTTAATAAGCAGCCAGATAAACACAGGGAACCAAATAGTACAAAAGTGCAAATGGGCCTTTGATGTCCTTACACTATGATGTGTAATTCTGAGCTTGGTACAATATATGCCTTTGATCAACAGAAAGGTCACATACACATTTTTTTGTAAACTATAATGATTTGCGGTCAATTTTGTCCTAATTCATTTTTTAAAGTTTTATTATATAGCTGGTTTAGTTTTGGTGCCAGGGCCACTCTGTGCATCACTGTATGTAAGTGCAGGTGCCATGGTGTCTCCCTTTGAAGTAGAAGTTCAGCCTAAAACTAAAATCTCCTAATCTACTTGCAGCCACAATCTAAGACTAACCTATCTAGCCTTTGTGAGGGAATAGCTCATGTGGGGGTTTATTGATAAAAAGTTGCAGGTAAAAATAAACAAAACAACAAAATAAATCCTTGCCTCTCTAGCTCTTACTAAACATCAGCAGTCCTTACTGAGTGGTGTAGGGCTTGTCCCAGACACCCACAAAACAAAGTTATTGCAAACCTTTTCTTTAGTCCAACAGCCAAAGCTCCATGTATCAGCTTTCTCTGGCTCTCAAAGTGCCAGGGCAGAGCAAACCTTTGCTCACTTCCTGGTTGTTTAAACCCCAGCTGAGACTGGACTTCAGTGGACCACAAAATCCAGTCCGGAACCAACCCTGCCAAGGTGGCTGGTAAAACCTGGACCAGATTCCACCCTAGTCCACTCCAAACTAACGCATGCGAGGCGACAGATAGCGACCATTGATCACCTCTCCTCGCATAACGTCACACCCTGTAAAGCAAAAATCACTATACATACCTTTTCTGAAGCTGCTCCGGTCCCATGCTAAGCTGTCAGCGGTGGCTTCTCTGTGTAGATGGGTGCATAAGAGGCAGCCAACAGCTGAAGCCCCATAGTAACTCAATGGGTTAAATCACTTCCCAGGCATTTCCTAGCTGTTGTTGGCTGTCTCCTGCACACAGCTTCTGCCACTGGAGACCGGATTGGAGTGGCTTTAGAAAAGGTATGTAAAGTGATCATAGGCGTGCACATGGTGTGCCTGGGCACACCTTAATCATCCTCTGCCTGTTAGTGTAGAGGGTAGTGAGATATCTAAAGAGGCAGCTGTGCTGTTAGCTGCTGTCATCTCTCCCCCTCCCCGCTGGCACTCCACTAATGTATCCCCCACCGGCAAGAGCTGCTCCATGTGTGTGAAACTGTCAGCTAATATTGCTGTCACACCTTGACCGGGGATTAATCCTGGGACCTGTGTCCTGGTGGTTAGTTCCTTACAGCTTTAGCCACGGAGGATCTACTATCTTTGTGGAAGTCCTGGGTATCTACAGCTTTCTGATAGTGACTCTGGCTCCACCCTGTGGCCAGCTGTAGGCAGTCACCTCAATTAGTACTCTATAAAATCTCACTTCCCCTTCCTATCCTTGCCTGATTATAGGTTTTGTTACTGCCAGTCGTTTATCCTATTTGATTCCTTTTACTAACTTTGCTTGTTCCCGACAATGCCTTTGATTTACCCGCTTGTACTTCGTTGGCCGATTGTTGTCGAACCTTGCCTGTCCCTGACGCTGTCTCTGCTTGAGTTGATTGTTTGCACTTGTCATTGAGGTCCCAGAATTCTGGCTGCAGGACCGCAGCCGTCCTCCACCTGATACCGGGAAAACAAGACTACGGGTCAGGAAATGGAGTGACGGTTGGGGTTCCTGGCAGACCTAACAGTATAATCAGGCCAGATGGACCTCCATGAGTTGGTGCAGGCAGTCTCTCATCAAGGACTAATGCTGGGAAAACAGGCTAACCGTGCGCAGTCATTAGAGGAGAAACTAGATCCTATCACAGCTATGTTGGCCTCTTTATCTGCTGCACATGGGTCCAGTCCTCCTGCACCTAGTGACCCGGGGCTGGGACTAGGGAACCTGTGGCTAAGTCTATACCACCAGATACCCCCGCTTCTAAAATCCATCTCCCAGAGAAGTATGATGGTAACCCTACTGATTGTCGGGGATTCCTCAACCATTGTCGGTTACATTTTAAAAACCAGCCTGCTGTGTTTGCCTCTGCTCAAGCCAAGGTGACATTTATAATTTCCCTGCTCAAAGGCAGAGCTTTGTCCTGGGTGTCACCTCTTCTTGAGAAGGAGTCTCCAGTGTTCACCGACTATCCAACCTTCATGAAGACGTTTGAAAACATTTTTTGACGTTTCTGGCAGAGTATCGGCAGCCGAGTCCCGTATTCTTGACTTACGTCAGGGTAAACGCAGTGTAGCATCCTACGCCATTGAATTCCGTACGCTAGCAGCAGAGACCAACTGGGACGGTAACGCCCTTAAGTCTGCGTTCCGCAGAGGGTTAATGGAATGCATTAAGGATGAATTAACATACCGTGAGATCCCAGCGGGTCTAGAGGAGTTTATCAACTGTGTATCCTGGTGGACACTCGCTTTGCTGAGCGTCAGTTAGAGAGAGAGCGCCAAGGACAATATAATCCTCCCAGACTCTGTACTAAGTCTCTTCCTCGACAATCGTTAGTCCCTTCTGTACCCTCCTGTCGGGTAGGAGGAAGAACCCATGGACATAGGGGTGGTGCGGTTGTCGGACAGTGAACGCACCAAGCGCAGGACCTTAGTCTAAGCTGTTTTGAACCCTCCTCAGGAGAGACTTCTAGTCCCTATCACTTTGTCCTGGAATGACCAGTGCTTCTCCACAGCAGCCTTTATGGATTCTGGCGCTGGTGGTGTGTTTTTATATGCTGCTTTGGTCAAGAGACTCCAGATTCCCATGATTCCAAAAACCCTACCGCTCTGTGTGACGACCCTTGGTGGAGCCCCTCTGAGTGATGGTCTTATTAGCCATGAGTCCAAGCCTCTCTCTGTCCGTTTGGGGGCTTTGCATCAAGAGGTTTTGTCTTTTGACATTATCCTGTCCCCAAAACACCCAGTGATTCTCGGGTTCCATTGGTTACGTAAACATAACCCATCCATTGACTGGTCCTCTGGTCAAATCTCGGCTTGGGGCACCTCCTGTCGTGTCCACTGTCTCCAAAAGGTGATACGCAATCACAAAGTGTCAATCCATGAGGTGTCTACCAACCCTGAGTTGTCTGAGGCATACGTGGATTTTGCTGATGTGTTCTCTGAAAAGGAAGCGGAGCCTCTTCCTCCACACCGCCCTTATGACTGTGCTATTGACTTGCTTCCCGGTACTCCTCTACCTAAGGGGAAGACTTATCCCCTTAACCTGGCTGAGACTAAGGCCATGGAGGAGTACATTGAAGACAGCTTGAAGAAGGGATTCATTCAGCCTTCTACCTCCACCGTGGGGGCTGGGTTCTTTTTTGTTGTGAAAAAGAATGGAGGACTCAGACCCTGCATAGACTTCAGAGCACTTAACTGAATTACGGTAAAGAATCTGTATCCTCTTCCCCTGACTACTGAATTGTTTGACTGGATCCAAGGATCGAAAGTCTTTACCAAATTGGACCTTCATTCAGCATACAACCTTATTGGAATTAAAGCAGGAGACGAATGGAAGACAGCCTTTAATACGAGAAGGGGACATTGGGGGGAGTGTCTTGTGATGCCATTCGGTCTCTGCAATGCACCCACCGTATTCCATGAGTTTGTGAAAGACATTTTCAGGGATTTACTTGACTCTTTAATTGTCATTTACCTAGATGATATACTCATTCACTCTAAAGATTTGAAGCTTCATCGTTGCCATGTATGCACTGTTCTCCAATGTCTAAGAGATCACCGGTTGTATGCTAAACTTTCTAAATGCTCTTTTGAACAATCGGAAATACCTTTCCTAGGGTATATAATTTCTTCTGACGGATTTCAGATGGGTCCCAAGAAGCTTGATGCCATCTTACAGTGGTCCAGACCTCCCACGTTAAAAGAAGTACATTGGATTTTCGAATTTCGAAAATTCATCAAGAATTTTTCCAAGATTCTGGCTCCGATCACAGCCCTCACTAAGAAAGGGACCAACTGCTCTCAATAGACTTCTGAAGCTCTGGAAGCCTTTGACCTCCTGAAGTCTGCTTTCTGCTCTGCTCCTGTGCTCCGTCATCCTCAGCCTTCTGCTCAATACTTCTTGGAAGTGGATGCCTCTGAAATAGGTGCTGGAGCAGTGTTATCCCAACGAGACCCTTCTTCCAACAAACTACATCTGGTAGCCTTCTTCTCCAAAAGATTCTCTGTCGCAGAACAAAACTACGACATAGGGAATAGAGAACTTCTGGCTATAAAACTAGCATTCTCCGAATGGCGACCTTTATTAGAAGGTACGGACCATAAAAATGTAACCTATTTGGAGAAGGCCCAGAGACTGAATTCCAGACAAGCCCGCTGGGCATTATTCTTCACCCGGTTTAATTTTGTCGTAACTTACATTCCTGGTACTAATAACACCAAGGCCGATGCCCTGTCTCAGCAATTCCCTTGCGAAAATAACCAAACTCCCCCAGAGCATATTGTTTCTCCTGAACTAATTCTTGCTCAACTAGATACGAACTTACAAAGGAGTTTGTTGGCTGCTCAATCCCAGACTCCTGCCAATCTCTCGGTTTTGGATAATACTTTATACCTCCAGACTTGCGTAAAGAAGTTTTGCAATGGACCCATGGACAAAAGTTATGCGGACATCCTGGTATGAAACAAACCTTCTTTTGTCTGAAATCACTGGTTTAGTTTAAAAAGGATGTGACTGCTTTCGTTAAAGCTTGTACATCAAAATGCCTCGATCTGTTCCTCAAGGCCTACTACAACCACTACATGTTCCCCATGCTCCATGGACTCATATCAGTATGGATTTTATTGTGGATTTGCCAGCTTCCAGGGGGAATACAGTCATCTGGGTAGTTGTAAACAGGTTTTCGAAATTGGCACACTTCATTCCGATGCCTGCCCTACCTGCAGCCCCTAATATCAGTGGAAGCAGTGATATTAGCTGACAGTTTCACACGCAGCCGATTCAGCTCTGCAAGAGCCACTCCATGTATGTGACTGTCATTTAATAACACTGCTTGCAGGGAGAAAGAGCAGCTGTTAAAACTGAGTAGCAATGTTGGGGGTGGGCAGGACTGAGCAGCTATCAAATGCTAGCCAATGGTTGGGCTGCTTAAGAAAGGGGGTGGAGCCATATGAACGTAGAGACCTGCCCAGACCCCATCCCATTGGCTGGTGTCTAATAGCTGTTCGGTCCCGCCTACCCCCGACATCACCGCTCAGTTTTGACAGCTGCGCTCTGTCCCTAGAAGCAGTGATATTAGATGACAGTTTCACACACATGGAGCAGCTCTTGCAAAGCTGAATGTGAAACACCCCCTCTCTCCCTTGTCAGTGCCCATCAGTACTTAATTCTAATCTGTGCCCATCAGTGCCAATTAGTGCAGCCTATCCGTGCTAATCTGTGCCCATCAGTGCCGCCTATCAGTGTTAATCTGTGCCCATGGGTGCCAATCAGTGCTGCCTATCAGTGCTAATCTGTGCCCATCAGTGCCAATTAGTGCCGCCTATCAATGCTAATTTGTGCCTATCAGTGCCAATTAGTGCCGCCTATCAGTGCTAATCTGTGCCCATCCGTGCCACCTATCAGTGCTAATCTGTGCCCATTAGTGCCGCCTATCAGTGCTAATCTGTGCTCATAAGTGCCAATTAGTGTCGCCTATCAGTGCTAATATGTGCCCATCAGTGCCAATCAGTACTGCCTATCAGTGCTAATCTGTATCCATCAGTGCTGCTTATCAGTGCTAATCTGTGCCCATCAGTACCGCCTATCAGTGTTAATATGTGCCCATCAGTGCTGCCTATCAGTGCTAATCTGTACCCATAAGTGCCAATTAGTGCCGCCTATCAGTGCTAATCTGTGCCCATCAGTGCCTCTCATGAGTGATAATCTGTGCCCATCAGTGCTAAACAGTGCCGCATATCAGTGCCAATCAGTGCCGCCTATCAATGCTAATCTGTGCCCATTAGTGCCTATCAGTGCTAATCTGTGCCCTTTCGTGCCAATAAGTGCCACCCATCAGTGCTAATCTGTGCCCATCAATGCCAATCAGTGCTGCCTATTAGTGCTAATCTGTGCCCATCAGTGCTGTCTATCAGTGTTGCCCAATAGTGCTGCATATCAGTGCCACCTATCAGTACTAATCAGTGCCCATCAGTGCTGCCTAATAGTGCTGCCCATCAGTACTGCCTAACAGTCTTGCCCATCAGTGCTACTTATCAGTGCCCATCAGTGCTGCCCGTCAGTGCCACCTATCAGTGCCAATCAGTGCCGCCTACCAATGCTAATCTGTGCCCATTAGTGCCTATCAGTGCTAATCTGTGCCCTTTCGTGCCAATCAGTGCTACCCATCAGTGCTAATCTGTGCCCATCAATGCCAATCAGTGCTGCCTATTAGTGCTAATCTGTGCCCATCAGTGCTGTTTATCAGTGTTGTCCACCAGTGCCCATCAGTGCTGCATATCAGTGCCACCTATCAGTACTAATCGGTGCCCATCAGTGTTGCCTAATAATGCCGCCCATCAGTGCTGCCTATCAGTCTTGCCCATCAGTGCCCATCAGTGCTACTTATCAGTGCCCATCAGTGCTGCCCGTCAGTGCCACCTATCAGTGCCCATCAGTGCTGCCAATCAGTTCCCATCAGTGCCAATTAGTGACCATCAGTGCTGCCATTCAGTGGCAATCAGTGCCCATCAATGCTGCCTATCAGTGCCGCCTATCAGTGCCTTCTATTGCCACCTATCAGTGCCAATCAGTGCCCATCAGTGCTGCCTATTAGTGCCCATCAGTGCTGCATATCAGCGCCAATCATTGCTACCTATCAGTGCCACCAGTTAATTTTCCACCACCCCTGCTAAGCCCATGTCTTTATGGACTTTGCTTTGTGGACTGGTGCGCAATTATGTTGCAACAAGAAGGGGCCATCCCTAAACTGTTCTCAAAGTTAAGAGCCTGAAATTGCCCAAAATGCTGACGCCAGTTTCCTTCACTTGAACTAAGGGGCCAAGCCCAACCCCTCAAAAACATCCCCACACCATAATCCCCTCTCCACCAAATGATTTGGACCAGTGCATGAAGTAAGGTCCATAAAAATATGGATGAGAGAGTTTGGGGAGGAGGAACTTGACTGGCCTGCACAGAGTCCTCAACTCGAAAGAACACCTTTGAGATGAACTATAGAGTGGAGACTGTGAGCCAGGCCTTCTCGTCCAACATCAGTGCCTGACCTTACAAATGCACTTTTGGAAGAATGGTCAAACATTCCTAATGTGGGCCAATTCAATATTGAACCCTACGGACTAAGACTGGGATGCCATTAAATTCATGGGCGTGTAAAGGCAGACGACCCAATACTTTTGACAATATAGTGTGTGTGTATATGTATATATATATATATATATATATATATATATATATATATATATATAAAAATATATACATATACACACATGTGTGCTTGAGCTTTAGAGTGCACACTCTAATGCAATAGGCTGCGCATGCCTATGATAGCGATCTTTGCTTTACAGGGCTAGATAGGTTAGTCTTAGATTGTGGCTGCAAGTAGATTTAGAGATTTTAGTTTGCGGCTGAACTTCCATTTTAAGGGAGCAGATCAATGACACCCTTAAATCAAGGATGAGGCTGGGTGTCAACCAATCAAGGAGACTAAACACATTTAGTAGTGGAAATAATGTACTGTAGGGGACAGTGGCAGAGAGGAAAAGTAGTGCAGCCAGAGCTGAATTTTTGTTCCCCATATTTGGGTTTCAATTTGTGTTTCCAAATGTTAGCTTGAGATGCTGGGCTCTGAAAACATTTTTTTTTTCAACATAAGGTAAAAAAAAAAAATGGAAAACATGTCTGATATATATATATATATATATACACACACACAGTATGCATGACGACTCCAGAATGGGCAGATTTGTTTCCCAACATTTAAATCATTTCAAGAACTAAAATTGCTTTTCTCAAAATCTATCAATCACAAAAAATGCTAAAGTCCATGTACTGGAAGGTTTTTTTTTCTCAACCACACTAGTATTTTGTTATTATTAAAGTTTTATCAAAGGCATTTTCTTTATTAAAATAAAAAAGAGGCTATACTTACCTGCTCTGTGCAACAATATTGCACAGAGCGGTCACTTACACCTTCTTGGGTGGTCCCCCAGGCACTGTAGGCTCCTTCTTCCTCTTATTGCCCCCTCAGAAAGCCATGTGCTGAGGGGGCACCCGTGCCCCATGCTCCCTAGTCACAGGATTTGACTGACAGCATCGGGCACAGTGCTGGATTGTGAGAGAAGACAGGTAAGTGTTGGAGAGGGGGAGGGGGGGGGTCAGAATAAGTAGTGGGGAATTTTTTACCTTTATGTAGGGAAAGCATTCAAGAAAAAACAATTAGATTTTTTAACCACTTTTAAGTATTTCATTCCTGCAATGAGTAACAATACAATTTTCATTTTGAGGAGGTTACAAGAAAAATGTAACTATCTCAGCAAAAGGCAACAGAGGAACATTACAGTTTTAAGAAGGATAACACAATAACATAAGGATTTGTCAAGATTGGCAAGGGAGGTAGCAGATCTATTACAATGGAAATTTGAAGTACAAAAGATACAAAAAGATGTTTAATTCTTAAGTATTGGCACAGAGGATTGAACACCGCAACCTTTAAATGAGTATTGAGGCTGTGCAATATTCATCGGTATGGAGCAAAGTAAACAAATCAACAGAACCAATGGAAATATAGATAGATGAACTGCACAATAAATGAAAGAATTTTAAAGAGCCCCAAAGAGTAGCCAACTTAAAAAAATGATTACTTGTGTTTTTCAGTTTGATAGGTTTTTTCACATGATTTACGTAGCTGCCGGAGGGGGAGTAAAGGGGAATATTTTACTTGAGTGACAGCTCTGAGTCTGCTGGGGCTGCTGGCATCCATGATGGTGCCACCCAGAAACAGTCTCAGGGCTTTTGGATGTCTACACAAGGGAGGCTTTTGTAGGTAAATAACATGCATGAATTACATTGACTGCACAAATAATTTGTGGAAAGATTGTTGTTGGAATGGTGTGGTGACAGGGTCTCTTTTAAGAAAAAATAGAGAGTGTTTATAATGAAAGGGTATTCTGATTTTGGGTACTGGTGTCTTTGCCTTCAGGTAATCTTTATATGATACTTTGAAATACTCTCTCCTACACGCGTTTGTATTATAATTAAAGGAAGTCTGTTGCTTGTTAGAAAAAAAAAAATCTAAAAAATTGTCCCTGCAAGATAAAACTTGGAAATTCCAACATCAGGCCATTTTTTTAAATTGTCCTCCATCAGGGGTTTAAACAAAAAGGTAGATCCTGTCCCCCAACAGTATTTCCTTTCTGCCACCAGATGTCCTTAGTCTTCTGGGTTAAATAATGCCAAGCATCACTCAAACCAGAAGACTAAGAACATCCTGTTCAGGTGTCATAAACCTGCCCCCTGAGGGGGTGTCACCACTACACGCTGGTCATCGCCACTCACTTTATCACTGTAGACCAGGGTTTCTCAACCAGAGTTCCGTAGAACCCTAGGATTCCTCCAGAGGTTACTAGAGGTTCCTTGAGCAATGGTCAATTTCTGCCTCTCAGATAAATTCACAATGACATCATTGATCTTTTTAGCTACCTGTAAGGGGGTAATTCTTCCCAATGACCACAAGTGTAAGGAGCATTCTTCCCACTGACCATCAAACTAATGTATCATGAGTTGTAGATTTTAAATTTTTAGCAGGGGTTCCCCGAGAATGGAAAATTATTTCAAGTGTTCCTCCGTGTTAAAAAGGTTGGGAAAGTGTTAGAAGACTGTGCTGAGGGTTAATTGCATTTGATTGTTGTTTCCTCTAGTCCATGGAGGAGCAGCTCTATTTGAACTTCCTGCTTCCTGTAGCAAGTGCTGTCTGATCGACAGCGTGTACCCGCCTTCCTGAGCATCTTGTGCCTGTTATCTGTTTCTGTCTCCTGTTCCTGTGACCCGGCTTGCCCGACCTTCTCTGAACTCCACCTGTACTGACCCTTGGCCTGCCTACGACCATCCGATTGCCTGATCCTTCCGCACCTCTGCTGTCAGCCTGTTAATGAACTTTGCCTGTACCCGACCACTCTTTTGCCTGTTCCTCTGTACCGCACCGCCAGCCAGTTGCCGACCCAGCCCGCACGACCACGCTTCTGCTGCACGAGCGCTCGAACGGGCCCATAACCATCACCAGTGACCCAGTCCAACCCTCGTGCTCTCCTGTACTCCCGAGCCACCTGTCTGCTCTACCAGGGGTTCCCGAGTCAGGTTAGTAAGGGAGGTTGCCTACTGCATAAGTCAGACTCGCCTACCAGGTACGTGACAGAAAGACTGCTGTAGACTTAGAAGTCCGAGAGAGGAGGTGAAGAGAAAGATGATCTCGCTTGTCACATGACCAACCTGGAAAGATAAGTATTAAAAAAAGACGTAAAGTACATGCGTAGGGGGCTATTTAGTGAATTGGGCTTTTTAAAGTCATTTTGATGTTACACTCTGATAAACTTGCTCTTAACTGTAAATAACTAGGTGCCTACAGAAGGATTAATGGGGGTTTTTTTCGGTGCTGATGTTCTGCAGTTATCTGGGTCAAGTCTGCTGTCTTTCCTGTAGAACTGTTACAATGTTAATGTGTGGTGGATCTGGGGAATTGAATGGCTAGTTTTTCCCACCAACTTTCCATAAATCCATATAAAAAGGGGCCCTACATTGCCCCAAGAGAGAGCTGCTGGAAAATACTGACAAGATGTAGGCTGTTATGATACCAGATGGCCCCTCGGAGTTCCCTGAGGGACATGGAAGCGGAGGACTCTTAAAGCGGAGCTCCAGCCCCACTAAAAAATGAAATGTCAGCAGCCACAAATACTGTAGCTGCTGAATTCCTATCCGTGGGCTTAAAAAATGTAGAGGTCAGAAGTTGACCTTCTTCCACTCTAATTTTCAAGTCCAAAAATTCAATAGAATCTTGGCTGGCCGTATATTTGAGTTCTATACCTCTGTTGTTATCATTAACTTCAGCCATGAAGGCCTGAACTTAAAAATTAGAGTGGAAGGTGGTCAACTTCTGACCTCTACATTATTTAAGCCCATGGATAGGAATTCTTTCATCCCTCGTGACAGCTGCCACCATCAAGCGTGGCTAAACTCGGTCCCCAAAAGCCAGTATATGCGCCTTAGACGCAATTGTTCGAAATTGGAGGACTTCCGCGAGCAGGCTGACGTTCTAACCTCTAGATTTCTGGATAAGGGTTATGAATTGGAATCCTTGAATCAAGCTCTTTCAGGTGTGGAGATTCTTGATAGAGAGGACTTACTTAGAGAAAAAATGCCTAGCAGGGAAAAAGATCCCAATTTTTTATTACCGTTCATAACCAATTACTCTACCCAACACATTAGTATAAAGAAGTTAGTCAAAAAACATTGGCATATTTTAAAGAGTGACCCTACTTTGGGACCTGCATTACCAGAGAGAGCTCAGGTTGTGGTTAGACGGGCACCTGCATTGAAGGATTCTCTAGCTCCTAGTGTTTGTAATCCCCCTCAGGTAAAACCTGCTTTTTTGAAAATATGGTAGGTTTCCATAAATGCAGAAGATGTACATTATGTCAGGTCAATAGTATTAAGGATAGGAAAACTAGCAACTAGTCCAATAGTACATCACAGATATTTCAGATTAGATCATTTATATCTTGCAACACACCCAATGTAGTTTATGCCATCACATGTCCATGTGGGCTTCAGTATATTGGGAGGACCGTGAGACCCCTGCAGTTAGACTGAAGGAACACATTGGGAACATTAAAAGGGGTTTTAAAAAACACCCCCTCTCTAGACATTACTTGGAAGTGCATGATAGGGACATTAGGGGTACCTCGTTTCTGGGTATAGATACTCTTAAAATGTCCTGGAGAGGAGGCTCAAAGAGGAGGGAAATCTCAAAACTTGAGATGGGCTGGATCTACATGGCATGTACTCTTAAACCTTGGGGTCTTAACATAGATGTAGAGCTTAACGCGTTTATAGACAATTCCTGACCATAGGGGCTCCATTGTGGGGTGCTTTTAGGTCCAAACATCAAACTTATTTGTTCATCACCAAATTAGTGTTTAGACCCTGTTGGGGATGTATATTCCCTGTTGGGATCTCTACATTGGCTTGGTGAGGTGTCTTTAGAAGATAGCTACAATATACCCCTTTCACCTTCCCTATATTTTCCTTTAAATACGTTTGACTGGAGGCACATGAGTATAGATTTTGGACTCTTTGTAGTCCTTTAGGGACAGTATGTTGTTTCTTTAGGGGCAGTGTATTTTGAATTTTCTATTCAAGTTCTTAATAACATCCCCTATCCAGATACATTAAATAGTGGTGCCTTTGTTTAGTTAGGGGACTATAACATATTCAGCCTAGGTAGCCAATTCATAGTAGGTGAGGATGTGTGTTATTAGAGTGCATCTACCTATGGTGTGGATTGCACAGTGATATCCTGTTATCGAATATTATTTTATTCACCATATCTCTTCTTGCTAATCTGGGAGGATAGTAGCCCACCTAAGAGGTGGAGGACTTGACATTTTTTAATGAAATATTTTTTGCAAGTAATTAATGTAAGTGTGATTTAGCCCTTATATTAATGTAATGGCGCCTGCAGCTTTCTGTATGTTATTACAGTTATTAGAGGTCCGGTTAAAATTTGGATCACAGTATATTATTATGCCACTGTATTAAGGATGCCTTGCAAGATGTCCATTATTATAACACTAAGACCTGCTGGCTCTGCTGTGGGGGCTGGGATGCTCGGTGCAGCATAATCATCATGTCTTTCTGTTAGGTATATCTTGGTCTTCTTCTATATGGCGGCTGAACTCAGAAACGAGGCTTGGCTAGCAGGAGGATATAAGAGGTGGCGCGTCATTGCGTCGCCCGTGCCCCTTTGAAGACGTCCCGTTTGACGAAACATGTAGGGCGGAGACACGCGCTGACGTCACCACGCCTCTACACGGTGGGAAGTACGGGCAATGTATGAGTTTACAACTTTTCCGGCAATTGACAGTCATGCTGTTTTTAATCTTTTATATGTGAGTACCGTTCTTGATTTTATTAAACTGGTTTAAATGTTATCACGCTATTGGCCCCTTTCTTTTTCTGCCTCCGGGGGGTGCCGAGATTAAGGCTTGATACGATCATCTATTCAAGTGCTGTATGCGGTGGTGTGTCTAAAGATGGAGAATTGAGGAGACCTCGGCCCTGATTATACCTGCAGAAGGTTATTTGTGCTTGCTCATCTGACTCACTAGCAATAGTGTGTCCCTGTTTTATGGTAAGAGTACCCATCTTTAATATTGCACAGGGTGTGCATGCCCTCTATTCTGAGGATCAAGTTATGAAAAACATCTTCCTCCTTTCTACATATGTCTTTAGAGTTCAGCATCCTAGTTGGATATTGGACTTTCTTTGGGATCACTTTAATTTGGAGTTTAGTGACTGTGTTTTTTACCCTATTATATATTTTTCCTTTTTTGCACTTTTGTTTGAAAAAGAGCACATTTCAGTGTCCTTTAATTAAGACCGTACACCATCATTTATATATATCAGCGCAACACTTTTTTTGCTTTTGATTCTTTCCATGATTTATTATCACATGGTTTGTTGCTGCTTTTTTTGATACTTTAGCGCAATACTCATTTTGTTTGTCACATTTTAAGGATCTTTGCCAAACATGGACTATATGGACTCTTTGCTACCACTTGTGGATTATTTACTAATCATAGACTCTGCCTTTAATGGACACTAAAGACTCTCTGCTGTTATTTAGGTATGATTACCCTATGAGCATTAAAGCACCTTGTACAGGACTTCATGTGAGAGGCTGCCTGCTAAGAACTGTTCCTTTATTTTACCTTTCTTCAGTAAAGTTATTGTTAACTGTTTAATGCCTCGTCTGATGTTTCTTCTGGAGTGGTGTACTACATGGCATATCCAAGGAACAGGGCTTGTAACAAGGGAACTGTAGGTTAGAGTAGATACCAGGGCGGACTGACCATTAGGGCACTCGGGCAATTTCCCGAGGGCCCCTGGCCCCTAGGGGGCCCCATCAGGGTTGCCAGTCTCAATAAAACCAGGGACAGATTGTAAAAATCTGTATTTTTTTACATCTGTGCCTGAAATCTCAGATACCGACATTCTTTTGATGTGAAAATCCCGAGGTTATAATATTGGAGCCCTAAAAGTGTAGTTTTCTTACAGCCATAGACTCTAAAGTCCGTGTCTACATTTTTTTATGTCTAAAAATGTTAGACAGGGACCAAAATAACTCTGACCGTTGGGACTACCCCGGGGGATCCCCGGTCCCCGGGAGCCCTTTAACGGGCTCACGGGATTACCAGTCAGGCGGGACCATAGATGAGATTGGATGTCAAGGGAACAATGTTCGGGACAAGGAACCTATACGGTACATCATGTGGTGAGGTCTTCTTTGTAGTCTG
>BLSH010191985.1:860033-881139 GCA_018402905.1 Glandirana rugosa
TTATTTGATTTTAATTTATTTTCCCTATCCCCATTTATTTGTAGGGCACTTGCCCTAGTTTGAAGATGATTTTAGAACAGTTATATGGCTTCTACCGTTAATTAATACTTTTCAGACACAGTTTGAAGATGATCCACATTCACCTCCATTTTTGCTTTTTTTATGTTTTTATTTTTTTAAAAATATTTACAGTTATTTCCCTGTCCCCATTTTTTTGTAGGGCACTTGCCCTACCCTTACCCCCATTTTACTTCCTTTTGCAGCCCTCTGGGGCTTTCCAGGACTTTCCTACAGCCATTTTTGTGCCTAAAAGTTCGGGTCCCCATTGATTTCAATGGGGTTCGTTGTCCGTGCGATCGTTCGGGTTCCGTCCGGACCCGGACCCGGACTTTGTCACGAAGTTCGGACGGACCAGCAGAACCCGAACTTCCAGGTGTTCGCTCAACTCTACCTATGAGCATTAAAGCACCTTGTACAGGACTTCATGTGAGAGGCTGCCTGCTAAGAACTGTTCCTTTATGTTGCCTTTCTTCAGTAAAGTTATTGTTAACTGTTTAATGCCTGGTCTGATGTTTCTTCTGGAGTGGTGTACTACATGGCATATCCAAGGAACAGGGCTTGTAACAAGGGAACTGTAGGTTAGAGTAAATACCAGGGCGGACTGACCATTAGGGCACTCAGGCAATTTCCCGAGGGCCCCTGGCCTCTAGGGGGCCCCATCAGGGTTGCCAGTCTCAATAAAACCAGGGACAGATTGTAAAAATCTGTATTTTTTTACATCTGTGCCTGAAATCTCAGATACCGACATTCTTTTGATGTGAAAATCCCGAGGTTATAGCTGCCCCGCCTCCCCACTGCCTCTTCAACCAATAGGAACACAGTGCACCCGCCCTCTTCTCCAGCGCGGCTTATTCAACATAGGAGCAGGAAAATAGGACAACTGCTGGAGAACAGGAGAGGGAGGAGGGGACACAGTCTGCAGTGTGGGAAGGACTGCTGCCTCATATAAGGTAAGCTGGCTGATCTGAATGTATTCTTGTTAGTGCTTACCCGGGTGGGGAGGCTGTGTTTCCTCTAGCAGCTGAGGCTGTTAGATCGATCTTCTGTAGGAAGACTACACAGACATATCATTCTCCTCTCCTAAATTACCACCTAATGTGTCTATGAGTTGCTGGGGCACTACAAGTCCCAGCATGCCAGGAGATGGGGGCAGCAGCAGTGTGTGCAATCAGGCTCATTTTTAGGTGAAAAGTGCTGGCAGCTGGTGTGTGCGTGTCTGTGTATATACTGTGTGTTTACTGTGTATTATGTATGTATATTGTATACACTGTATGTATATATACTGTGTATATATTGTATGTATGTATATATATATATATATATATATATATATATATATATATATACTGTATGTATACTGTGTGTGTGTGTATATATATATATATATATATATATATATATATATATTGTGCGCAGTTCAGAGCCTACAACAAGTTTTTTATTCTAATTAAAAGTCGCTTGACATCTGAAATCCAATTGAAATGAATGGGAGCCATCTTAATATACACTACTGAAGTAGCTCGGACTTCAAGGCGACATCAGAAAAGGTTCCCTTACTACTTCTGCCTAGGTTCACACTAGTGCGATCTCAGAGATCGCATGTGATTCGCACCCGCACTGAAGGTGCCGATCACATGCGATCTCTGAGCAGTTGTATGGCTGAACCTGCATTAGATTTGCAAAATAAAGGTGCATATACATTTTTTTTTTCCTGCACTAGAATAACATTACATGGATGTTTTCACCCATGCGATCCGATTCATGTGCGAGTACACAATTTGTAATGATACCCGCAGCGGTTCGCAGAAAGCAGTGTGAACTGCCCGCAGGAAGACTGCGAGGTGGGAACCGGCTCTATAATCACGCTGGTTCCCACATCGCCCGTGTGTGAACTGGGGCTTAAAACGGAGGTCTGCGCTTCCCTGCAAAAATTAAAAGTCAGCAGCTACACATACAGAAGCTGCTGACTTTTAATAATAGGACATTTACCTGTCCTGGAGTCCAGCGATGTCGACACCCGCCGCCGATCTTCGGATCGGGGTCGGGTGCAGCCGCATCCATTGTGGGTAAGGGAACCCGGACGTGTAGCATTACAGCTTCACGCCAGGCACCTTACTGCGCATGCGCAAGGTTCCACTGCGCTCTGCTATTAGCCAGGCGGCCAGTAGCAGAGCGAGGAGGGAGCCGGGCTGCTGACGTCAGCGGCCGTGGCTGCCGGATGTGTGGAAAAGGACACCTGTCTAAAGATGTTATGTTGCGATCCTCAGGTGTTGCGATCCTCAGGTAGATACTAAATGGTGTGTTATATTTCAGGCATTTATCTTTGCTGAGTTACCTGCCTACCCTTCTGAAATACAATTCTCCCCATTGGTTCGTATTCTGGTGACCAATCACTACTGTAAGGCCCTTTTCACATGGAATGGATCTGCTCAGCGGGAGATTGCTCTGTTGATCTCCGCTGAGCTGGCGGATGACAGGTCCATCTCTGCTCGGTGTGCAGGGACGGATCTGTCAGAGCCCCGCTGTTTCCTATGGGAAGACCAGATGAAAACGGACCGTCCGCCCATTTTCCTCCAATCCGATATGCCAGACAGATGGCGAACGTACCACCCATACTTGTATTTTAGCGGATCTTGGCGGTTCGGATGGCAGACTTGTGTCAGCGGACACATCTCCGCTGACATCCGCCTGCCCATAAAGGTCTATAGGTGGCCCGCTTGGATGCACCTGAAAAATGGTCCGATCGTGTGAAAGGGGCCTAAGTCTCATGCTCATTGCTCTGAGTGACTAGTCACTGACCCACCCCCTGTGGCTGCAGACAATGGGGTTGATTTACTAAAACTGGAGAGTGCAAAATCTAGTGCAGTTGTGCATGGTAGCCAATCAGCTTCTAACCTCAGATTATTCAATTAAGCTTTGACAATAAAACCTGGAAGCTGATTGGTCTCTTTGCAGAGCTGCACCAGATTTTGCACTCTCCAGCTTTAGTAAATCAACCCCAATGTGTTTTTCTGGCATTGCATGTGATGGACCTCCTGCTCATCCACACCCGAGAATGTGTTTGCTATGCAGCTGTCCCTATATTTGCATTTCAGCTGTGAACTGATCTGTTAGTTTGGACTTTCCCTTTAATAAATGATGTTCTGTATAATTTAATCTTTCATCTGCAGCAGAAAAAGGAAAGCAGACATCCTGCTAGGCAGATTAATTGCACCACTTAAGTGGTGTAAAGGTATGAGTGACAAAATGCAAGGAATGTTTTCTGCTGAATGACGGATTTGGATGAAGATAAAAGTCTCTCATTGCTAACCTAGATCCTGGCAGCTTTTTATGTGAGATGAACATTATCGGAGTGATGACTTATGGGAGAACAAAACACAGTGTCCTGTCCTCTTGTATCTCACTTAGCGGCTATATTTTCTGCCTGTGCCGTCAGCTCCTAGAGGGAGAAGCAGATTGTAGAAGTTATGTACTGATAGCGAGACTGCTTTATCTTTTATTAGGAATTTATTGATAAATAAGAAAGGAGAGGCTAAAGCCTGCACACAATCTATTTACAATCCCATTTAAAAATCAATAAATATTTTTCAAACACTGCTAGTGGTGACAGAAGAACAAAGGTAGCAACTTGGGTAAGGTGGCCAGATTTTTAATATGAAATCCAGGGACATATTTTTTTTTATTGGCGAATGGTAAACTATTTTATAAGCATATTGTCCTCAAATGATATATGTAGTGTATGTGCTATGTGTTTATGGAGTGGTTGTATGATATATATGTTATTTCTCACATCTTGTCCATGAGATAAAAAAAAAAAGAAGATACTTCTTAGAATTTTTGGGGATAAGAAGATAAGATAGAAAAAAAACTTTTCAATGCATATTTTGTATTTTATTCTTACCAAACAAGCACAGTGGTGCACTATGTACAGAGTGCAGAGTTCAGGGGTGCGCTATGTGCAGGGTTCAGGGATGTACCCATAGATGGTTTGAATCTTAGCCGTCCCTGCTAAACCAGGCAAGAATCTAGTCATCTATGGCTGGCTTAACTGACATGGACATCAACAATCCCACTAATATAATGATCAGCTAAGGGAGAGGAGTGCAGAGTATATGACAGTGGGTTGTATGTGCAGGAGAAGAGTGCAGAGTATATGACAGTGGGTTGTATGTGCAGGAGAAGAGTGCAGAGTATATGACAGTGGGTTGTATGTGCAGGAGAAGAGTGCAGAGTATATGGCAGTGGGTTGTATGTGCAGGAGAAGAGTGCAGAGTATATGGCAGTGGGTTGTATGTTCTGGAGAAGAGTGCAGAGTATATGGCAGTGGGTTGTATGTTCTGGAGAAGAGTGCAGAGTATATGGCAGTGGGTTGTATGTTCTGGAGAAGAGTGCAGAGTATATGACAGTGCGTTGTATGTTCAGGAGAAGAGTGCAGAGTATATGGCAGTGGGTTGTATGTTCAGGAGAAGAGTGCAGAGTATATGGCAGTGGGTTGTATGTGCAGGAGAAGAGTGCAGAGTATATGGCAGTGGGTTGTATGTTCAGGAGAAGAGTGCAGAGTATATGGCAGTGGGTTGTATGTTCAGGAGAAGAGTGCAGAGTATATGGCAGTGGGTTGTATGTTCAGGAGAAGAGTGCAGAGTATATGGCAGTGGGTTGTATGTTCAGGAGAAGAGTGCAGAATATATGGCAGTGGGTTGTATGTGCAGGAGAAGAGTGCAGAGTATATGGCAGTGGGTTGTATGTTCAGTAGAAGTTTTACAATTTTTTTTCATTACTTTTACAATCCATATGGTTTTTTTTTTTTTTTTTTTTTTACAATGCATTATTTTTTTTGGGGGGGTCAGTGTTTTTTTATGTTATTTTTACAATTTTTAATTTATAAATATTTATTTATTACAATACTTTTTTTTTAAATCAGCCCTGTTGGGGGGGTGGGGGCTTTGGTGAGATAGCAGGGGTCTACCCAGACCCCTGACATCTCCCCTTTTGAGACAAGGAAAGGAACTGAGGACAGAGATTCCTCAGTCCCTTTTTTTTTTCCCCAAAAAGCTTTTATTAAAGTTAGAGACAGTAACAAATATAACAGTTACTCTTTCACTTATAAGCGTACAATCAAATAACGTTGTTTGCATCAAACATTTTACCTTAGTATTGCATATACTGAGTAATGTAATCGTGCTGGACTGAATATCCTTCTTGTGGCTAAGGAACTGACTTCTCAGACCTAGGAGGGTGTATATGGCAATGCCACGGCCAGCGTGGTCGAGGGAGCGTTTTCTTTTGAGAAGTCTTCCTAGGCTAAGGTGGTATTAGAGGAGTAGTAGGGGGAAGGGGTGGGGGAGATGGGGGGGTGTTCCACCGGGGGGGGGGGACCTCTACTTAGTAGGGGGGGAACTATAAGATCTCAATCAAAAATTCAGATGTAGACAGCTTGATTCTCAAGCAGGGGTGAATATACCTAGGTCGATGTAAGCATGAAGGTTAAGAGGTCTTGTTAGGGGGTTGTATCTAGGGGCAAAGGTCTTTTAGAAAGCTATAGTTGTGACATGTATTTGCTTTGGGGTGGCTGTTGTGTACACCTGGTGGAAGATCTCAGTGAGAGGTGGGGTGCAGAATATGTTTGTATATGTCTGTTGTTTGGTAATGTGTCCAACGGGCCCAACGACGCGGGCCTCAGTCCCTTTCTATGCAGCCTCAGCTGCACTGACGATGATTGGGCAGGAGACAGAAGCTCCTGTTCATTCATAAACTGAAGCATCGTAAACACATTTTACAATGTTTCGGTTATGAATGGACAGTCAGTGATCACTGGCTCTGTTCATTCAGAAAAGGAAGGGGCCGGTAAATTACATATTTACCGACTCCTTCCTCCTCTCTCCATCCTGACATATCCAGGACAAGGGGGGACTGGAGGAGCACAGAGGAGGTCCCGGGGAGCCAGAGGAGGACATGGGGAGCCAGAGGAGGACATGGGGTGCCAGAGGAGGACATGGGGAGCCAGAGCAGGACATGGGGAGCCAGAGGAGGACCTGGGGAGCCAGAGGAGGACCTGGGGAGCCAGAGGAGGACACTGGGAACCAGAGGAGGACCAACCAGGAAACCGGAGGAGGAGCCAGAGGAGGACCCCGAGAGTCAGAAGAGGATCCGAGAAGCAGGAGGAAGGCATGGGGAGCCGGAGGAGGACACCAGGAGCCAGAGGAGGGCACAGGGGCCCAGCGATTAAGGGTCATTTGATGGGAAGTGGGGGATGATCGGTGCGGCAGTGGGGTGTTCAATGAAGCATCTGACAGCTGTGGGAGGGAGAGGAGGAAAAGCGGCTGTCAACTGCTTCTTTGAAAGCCACACAGGCGGATCGGTGTTTGTAACTCTTCCCACCACTGCACCAATCATTTGTGAGGCTGCCCGGGTCCCCCCTGCTGAGCTCAGGACGCCGGGCCCAGTACAGCAGGGCCAGCTGGACTGGCTTATCAGCAGCCCTGCCGGGAACAAAACCGGGGACAGGCTTGGTCCGGGACAGTGTCCTCAGTCCGGCGACTGTCCCTGGAAACCGGGGATGTCCAGTCACCCTAAACTTGGGGTCACAGCCAGGTCCTTGCTCCTGGGGAGTCCATAGGGCCATATCTTATTACCCCCTATCCCATCCCCATTTGCTACCCCCAAAATACCATCACCTTGTACCTGAACCCAAGAACAAAATGTAATAAATTGTTTTAGGTGATGCTGAAGGCCCCTGGCCTGGCTTAACCAGTCCCACGCAACAGTAGTCTGTCCTATACCTTAGGGCAAGGGATCCCAATAGCAGCCTCATTCAGCAAACATTTCATTTCCAGAAGATGTACCCATCTCGACGTTCAGAAAAGGAAGATCCCACACAAAACCAGAAGACATTTGATACAGTATGAATATTAACACACTTTCAGTCACCAATGGCACATTCCTTCTGTAGCACTCTCTAGGAATGTAGGTGCTAGAGTGAGGACTTTCTGTTTAGAGTAGGAAGATTAGGCAGGCCTGGCTCCCAGCTATGTAGGACATCTAGCACCAGAACTTTTTATTTTTTGCTACACTATAGGGACCCGCGGTCCCTGCCTGTAAAGGGCAATTGCTGAGGCCTGGCTGAGCCAGTGTCAGGCCTAACCACTTTTGTGCTAGCTGATCCTGGTAACTTAAGCAAGTGAAGTGCTGGAGGAGCTGAGGAGTGATTGTCTGCAGCAAAGAGTTGTGCTGGAGTGGTGTCTGGAGTGTATATACCTGAGGTATATATAGTTGTCCCACAACCATTTCTACAATCAAGTGGGCATCTCATAATTCCCAATCCCTATCCAAATTTATTCCCCTCAATAAAACATAAAAACAAAGTGCATGGACTGTTCTATGTCTCTGGATGCATGAGTGAATGCCAGACTAGGCAGGGTGACGGGTGGACCTCAATACTCAGCAGTTCCTACGGGGGTACCGCTACATTTACGGGCTCATTCCAGGACCACCTGTTCACGGTTAACCTGCCAGCTGTTGCCTCTAGCAACTGAAGTTGATCGAGCCGGGGAACTGCACTTTGTTCCACCGTTTGAGAAATTGAACTTTGGGGAAGAATCTGTGTGCTCTGCCTACATTCAGTACTACAGTAACAAATGCCATTGTCCATAGCAACCAGCAGGAGCTGCCTGCAAGTTCGAATTATTGCTGCCCTGCTTGCCCAGTTGCCCCAACCGTGGCTGGGACAGACACTTGTTCGAAAACCTGCAACTCAGGAACTGTTTTACCATGTGCTGTCACCCATGGCAACCACAGCGGGCGATCCCGCCCATGGATTACAAATACATCCAGCGACCTGCTAACGCTGGATGTCTTGAGTTGGTTTACAAATATGTCCAGTGACCTGCTAATGCTGGACATGCTGAACTTTTGCTCCAAACTCCTGCTTTGAACAGAGAAGTGTGCCCGGAGATGTCTACTGTTGCCCAGGGTGATTGGGGTAAGCCTGCAGGTGGGACTGTGCTAAAAGTGTTCCCTTCAGTGAGGCATGGGCTACAAACTTTATTGTTTCCACCGGCAACCACAGAAAGAGTCAGCCCTCATCTGCCCTCAGTTGCTCGGGCACAGTTGGTGCCGAGCGACATGCCCAGACAAGTCCTGCTAGTTACAGTGTGCTTACGAACTTCAGTTTGTCTAACAAGGGGTTACAGCAGCACGCCATGGGGGAGGGGCTGGCCTATCAGTTTCGCTGACATCAGCCTGTCTGGAAGCAAGGGGGTGGCGCCACACCCCAGAGGAGACCCAGTCTTCCCCGCTAGCAGACACCACGAGGCAGAGGAGCAAGATGGCAGAGAGTTTGCGTATGTTTCCAGCGCTGACCTGGTTGCCTGACATGCAGGAGTGGACACTAGTTGATACCGGTGTGTCCGGTTGGCGCATCGCAGGGAATTCACCCTCGGGATGATTGATGGGATGGAGTGACTGTACCTGCTGTGTCCAGAATGCCGGATCCCAACCGTGGTGATCAGTGCTTGGATTCAGTGTGGTGATTATCGCGAACCGCTCACCTGGCTTACATTCAGCCAGCAGGAGCCCCAATACTACAGAGTGGCCCTGCACTCAGGACTGTGTTGTGTGCAGCTTCAGAAATCCCAAAAGGCCGTAGCGGGCCTGGAGTCATCTCCGAAAGGCGGTGTGGAGTCTGAGCCTGGTGACTCCCCTGCGAACACAAGATACATAAGGGAAGAGGAGTCTGCCATGGCCTGCGGACTGGTCGGGGACCTGGTGACTGTAAGTACTGCCCAGCAGGCACCAGATAAAGTCCCTGAAATGCCGGCCGCTCCCATGTCCCTTGCTATCCCAGTCCGGAAGGAGCCAGTGCTGGAGGGAGGTGCGCCCTCAGGTGAGCTGGACGGGGAACGTGAGGACAGGGCCACAGATTGGGGTTCTCCCAGACTGATAGCAGAGTTTGGGTCCCTGGAGAGGTTACCGGAATGGTCATCTCCAAGCAGCAACTCAGATGAGGAATGGGAGACCAGAGGTTCCCAGGTCCTGGAAGCTCCGACCGAGGAAGGAGAAGAGACAAGCTCTTCTGAGAGACCTGAAGATGCAGCAGAAACCCCCATCAGCAGCAGACAACTTTTCCACAACAGACCTTCCACCACCCAGACCAGAGCAGCTGAATGCCAGCAGTGGGTGAAGAGGTCCCCTGATGCCTGTGTCCTGCCAGGGAAAGGAAAACCTAGAGAACTGCTCAGGTTTTCCAGGTTCCAGTGGGAAGTATAGCGCAGAGTTGCTCTGCAGTAGGGTCTGGACTATCCTTATGTCCCTCCTGAAACAATGGACATCATCGAGAACTCCCGGGGAGAGTGGGAAGATGACTTGGTCTGAGAGTATCTAGACATCCCCAAGCCTTTGCGGATGCCAGAGTGTAAGGAGACCTGGGCCCGCTTTGAAGACAGTCGTAAGGAATGGCGGCTGGGGAGATCCGTCCAAGGAGGAGTCACTTTGTCTCAGGGAGGAATGGGGAGGTAGAAAGAGACTGCCTGACCCACATTTCTATGTTGGAGAGTACAGTCTGCCATGGATACTTGCCACACGAAGTGCTGCAGGGTAGCAAAATGTGTCCTTCGCCCTGAATCTTTGCAGGATCAAACCGGCCTGCCACCTTGTGTTGTGACCAATGGATGGACACTAAGGGTGACCACCAGGGACTTCAAAGAGAACTGCTCACTGTACATATCCGCGTCCCAGTTTGTTCCATTTTCCCCTCCCAAGTGTATTCTTTTATGTGATGCCCTTGCTCCAGGGGCCATTTTTATAAATTCCCTAGCCCAGGGACTGGCTGGATTTTGGTGAGGGGTGAGTGTAGCACCCTCTAGGAATGTAGGTGCTAGAGTGAGGATTTTTTTAGAGTAGAAAAGTTTAGGCAGGCCTGGCTGGCAGCGAGTCCTGTTTGTTTTGTGTGACCTGGGTGGGGAGTGACCCAGGAAAGAGCTGATGACTCACAGGCAGCGTCACTGAGACTTCCCTCTTCTTTCCAGAGCTTGCTAGAGAGGAGGAGAGGAGAGGTGGGGCTTCCTGGGGTATTTTAGGGAGCCCTGAGCAATCCCCGACCTGGATTGGCAGGGGGCAGGCCTCCTTAAGTGCCCAGGGTCAGCCCAGCTGGGAAGAAGTTGTCGGGTGGAAGAGTTGGAGATGGAGTGCTGAGGCTGTCGGGGCCTTTGAGGGAACTCCCCAGTCTGGTGGGAGGTGACCTTGGGACTGGGCTCGAGTGCAGAAGTAGCCCTCCAAGAAACGGTGGAGGAGTCCTGGACAGGAGGAGAAAGAGGACAGCGGGAGAGAGCACTGCCAGGCAAGTCTCCAGAGAGAGGAACCACTGGTTGCAGCCAGGAGGGCTGGTGAGTGACATGTATAGTCAGGAGGACTGGGGAGGCAGGCCTGAGAGGACTGTGAGAGTGGAGTCTGGGATGGGTGCAAAGTAAGAGGAGTGGACTGTGGTGCCATGGACAGTGAAGTTGGGCAGCTACAGCCAGGAGGGCTGGCAGAGCAGCAGCTTCTACGGCCATACCACTACATTTCAGCTGCAAATGGATAACAGAGAAGAGAGCTGGGTCAAGGAGCAGCCCATATCTTTAGGAATTTTACAGAGTCCTACATCCCATACCCAAGGAATGAAAGTAGTCACATTACTCTTGCACCTCTCCTTCCTTACTTCCCCCTAGAGCAGCCTTTCTCAACCTTTTCAACGCTGAGGAACCCTTGAAATAATTTTCCGGTCTCGGGGAACTCCTGCTAAAAATTAAAGATCTACAACTCATGATACATTAGTGTGATGGTCAATGGGAAGAATGCTCCTTACACTTGTGGTCATTGGGAAGAATTACCCCCTTACAGATAGATAACTAAAAATATCAATGGTATGATTGGGAATTTATCTGAGACTTAGAAATTGACCATTGCTCAAGGAACCCCTAGCAACCTCTGGAGGAACCCTAGGGTTCCACGGAACCCTGGTTGAGAAACCCTGCCCTAGAGGGAAGCTTCCAGATGCTTGATCCTCAAAGATTACATCTGTGCTACCCTGGTCCAACTCCCACTAGTCTATATATACACAGAGGCCTTTCAATTAAGATGTCCCACACTGTCAGGGGCAGGGCTGGCACTACCCCACTATGCATGGTGGAATGGGTAATAGGCATTGGGGTGGTAAGGCCAGAGGAGGAGCTATTGCTTATTTTGCTTTCATTTTCTGACTATGTCTGGACATTTATGGTTGAATTCAGCAAGAGATGTATAGATGGAATGGTTGCAAAGGTTGTTAAGATTTGTAAAAAGGCTGTTTATGGCTCTGTAATTCTGAGATCATTTCTCCTTTCTCTTATTTAGAGCTCTGTGAAATTGAATGTAGTTCTGCATATAACGCCAACTCCATGCCTCCACAGCATACAAAAATAATAAAATAAAAACAAACAATCACATCAGATAAAAATAATCACATCAAATATTTGATGCAGCTAATAAAAAAGGGGAATCTTTATTCAGATGTTCCTAGCACAGCATAATATGACGCTACTTACAGCCCTGGTGATTATAGTTTAATGTTTGGCAGTATGGGTATATAACATATAGCACAACGTACAGAGTGAGGCGGTGTGGAGTATACAATGCACAGCACAGTGTGCAAGAAAAAGCACCAAAGAGTAAACTGTATAAGGTACAGTATTCAGGATGAAGTAGGTTAAAGTATGTATTATATAACACAGTGTACATAGTGGAGCAGTGCACAGTATATCTGGCATAGTGTACAGGATTGACCATAAAGCAAAGATCTTAGTGTACAGGATGGAGCAGCGTGGAGTATGTTACCTACAGCACAGGGCCTAGGAGCAAGCAGTGTTAAAGATTTAAGATATAACACGTTACAATGTGGAGCATTGTGGAGTATATAGAGCAGGGTTTCTCAACCAGGGTTCCGTGGAACCCTAGGGTTCCTCCAGAGGTTGCCAGGGGTTCCTTGAGCAATGATTAATTTCTACCTCTCGGATAAATTCCCAATGATACCATTGATGTTTTTAGCTATCTGTAGGGGGTAATTCTTCCCAATGACCACAAGTGAAGGGGCATTCTTCCCATTGACCATGACACTAATGTATTGAGTTGTAGATTTTTAATTTTTAGCAGGGGTTCCCCGAGACCGGAGAATTATTTCAAGGGTTCCTCAGCGTTGAAAAGGTTGAGAAAGGCTGATCTAGAGACTGTACAGTATTGTCTACTGAATAGAGTGGTTGAGTATATAACATAGCACAGTGCATAGGATGGAGCAGTGTTGAGTATATTACATACATTGCAGTGTACTGGATAGAGCAGTGAAGAACACACATCATACATCTTACAGAATGGAGTGCTATGGTGTTTATATAACTATTCTGCACAGTCTAAAAGAATGGAGTGCTGTAGAGTATTATTATATACAATACAACACAAATATAGAGTCAGGGCTGGTGCAAGGATTTTTGACACCCTAGGCCAGGGATAGGCAACCTGGGACCCTCCAGCTGTTGCAGAACTACAAGTTCCATCATGCCTCTTGGAGTAATTGTAACTGCCAGCCTTGCAATGCCTCATGGGAAATGTAGTTCCACAACAGCTGGAGGGCTACTGGTTGCCTGCCACTGCCCTAGGAGAAACCCCATTTTGCCACCCCCATTGGCTCCACACCTAACTCCACCCTCTTTGCCCTGCCCATGTGACAGGAGGCATCGCTATACAGGAAGCATTGGCTCTGCTTCCTCTAGCGCTGGCTCCAGTGCTGAGTTGCGACACTACCAGTCGGAAGGAGCAGCTGCCTGAGACTGAGTTAGTTACATGCTGCAGCCTGCAGAGCATGCATGTGCGGAGGGAGACCAGCGGCCAGGCGCCCCTAGGCAGCAGTGCGCCCTAGGCGGCTGCCTAGTTTGCCTAGTGGTAGCACCGGCCCTGCATAGAGTACAGAGTGGAGCTCTGGTTAGTATAACAGACAGATGTCCCCAACCTCCAGACTGCAGACCAGTACCGGTCTGTGGCCTGTTAGGAACCGGGTGGCACAGTGAATTCACATAGGAACAAAGAGCTGTCGGAGTGCTTTACCGCTCCGGCAACTGTCCATTCCCAGCTGCTGTAGGGGGCAGTATGGTGCCCAATTCAGCGAATCGCATGTCTCCCTTTTTTTTTAATGTACAAACTTTATTTGAAGAGTACAAAACATACACTTCATGCATGGCAAGTGTGACAACATAATTTGGCTTTGCAATGCCGCAGCAGTTGGTAAACCTGGAATTTGCACGGGGAGATCTCACCTATGGCATCCCGTAGATAAAATATACCAACACTGGGTTCATCGTGTGAGCAACTAAAACTTTAGTTCTAAGAGGCGGTGGCCTTTACATAAATAGAGATCTGTACATAAAATACATTTAAAAAACTGATGCTGCACTTCCACTATCATGAATATTTTGAAACCTTCCTTTCCACCCTCTCCTGTGCTGCCATGAGTTATCTTCTTTCATCGTCTGATACAGCAGTAAATTGGTGCGAATTCTGTGTAAAGGGAGGAAAATAAAGAGAGAGCGCCTCTGTGTCAATTAATATGAGTCATCTCTGAAATACGCTGCTGTCTGGTTGCATTAGATCAGACTGGAAGATGAAGACCACAGCCAAATTCACAGAGGAAGGAGAAAAACACAGTCTTTGTGTGAATCATAATGCACCGTCCTCACAAAGTTTACCCCAAGTCAAAACAACTTCTTAGAAAAAAAAAACTTGGCACATCTCACAACCAGAACTTTTTATTCTTGAATGTCTGGAAATGGGAGAACTGCTAAAATATTCATTGGTGCAAAATATACCTGGTATTTTGCCTTACAAGGATTATTGTTTGCTACTTGTTTAACCACTTGCCGACCAGCTCACGCACTTTTACTGTGGCAGGTTGGCATCCCTGCGTGTATTGCCGTACATAAACGGCGTGCCCGCCGCAGGCTGCGTGAGTGTGCCCATGCATCGGGGGGCCTCTATGTCCGCCGGCGGCCCGCAATTGCCTAATACAGAGGCAGAACGGGGAACCGTTCTGTCAGAGGACATGACCGTGATCTACTGTTCCCTGTATTCGGGAACAGTGAGATCTGTCATGCCCCTGCCAACTCAGCCCCCACACAGTTAGAACACGCTGAGGTAACACATTTAACCCCTTGATTGCCCCCCTAGTGTTAACCCCTTCCCTGCCA
The DNA here is from genome assembly GCA_018402905.1 of Glandirana rugosa. Lineage (NCBI taxonomy): Eukaryota > Metazoa > Chordata > Amphibia > Anura > Ranidae > Glandirana > Glandirana rugosa. Next base: position 874,337 of record BLSH010191985.1, read on the forward strand.
GTGACATTTATACAGTAATTAGTGGCTATTGTTAGCCCTGATCACTGTATAAATGTCAGTGGTCCCAAAAAAGTGTCAGAAGTGTCTAATCTGTCCGCCGCAATATCGCAGTCCTGATCAAAATCGCAGATCGCTGCCATTAACAGTAAAAAAATAAGTAATAATAATAAAAATGCCATAAATCTATTCCCATAATTTGTAGACGCGATAACTTTTGTGCAAACAAATCAATATACGCTTATTGCGATTTTATTTACCAAATATATGTAGAATACATATTGGCCTAAACTTATGAATAAACTATTTTTTTTTTATATTTTGTTTTTTTGGGGATATTTATTATAGCAAAAAGTCAAAAACATTGTTTTTTTTTTCAAAGTTGTCACTCTTTTTTTGTTTATAGCACAAAAAAATAATCAAATAACACCAAAAGAAAGCTCTATTTGTGAGGGAAAAAGTACGTCAATTTTGTTTAGGTACAGCCTTGATCCACTTTAAAGCTGTGAGTGCATTTTTATTGTCTTTTTTACTTTTTTTTAAATAAATTGCTACACCTAGATGGAGGCCATCTCTTGTGTTTGTTTTATTATAGATCTTCTTTAAGACTACAAGCATCTCCCCTTTTCCTTATCTTCATAACACAGAAGGATTTGTTCTCCTCAGTCCTCCCCTGTTGGATTACAGAACTCATCACCTGTAAATCGAAACTAAACTCTCCCATCCTTTGTAGCCATTGAAGCTGCCATCTTGGTCTCTGTGTGATTTTCAGTTGCTGTGGTGCTGCCCATGTAATCAGCAATAACAATAGCCATTGGATGGCTTAGCAGTTTGGTTTAGAGTACAAGCAACTACAGGCAGTCCCCTAGTTACAAACATCCGACTTACAAACGACTACTACTTACAAATGGAGGAAGACAACAAGAAGTGTGAGGAAATCTCCCCCTAGGAAGGGAAATTTACTGCTGTAAGAGTTATTATGGGAAAAATGTGTCTCCATTGATGCTTTATCACCAAGGTTTGTTTCAACAACTCCTCAAAATTTTCAAAATCCAATTATCATTGGGACAGGAAGTGAGGTGAAATCTTCTGAACAGAAGCATAGACAGCAAAACAAACATTACAGGGGTGTTACCCCTTCCCTGTGCTATCCAAAAAGATTAGAAATAGTTTTTTGCCTGAAGCTACACTTAAAAATGTACCTCTTCCGACTTACAAACAAATTCAACTTAAGAACAAGCCTACAGACCCTATCTTGTTTGTAACCCGGGGACCGCCTGTATATACACTATATTACCAAAAGTACTGGGACACCTGCCTTTACACCAGTGGTGGCTGGTGAAGTTTTAGGATGGGGGGGCACCAGGCCACGCCCTTCCTTTTTGCCCCTCCTACTTCTAATAAGCCCCACCCCTTATAGAATCCACCCACTCCATCCCCTTTATTCCACATATTGTGTCAGGAGCACACAGCTCAGCATCACAGGACACAGTATACAGCTCAGCATCACAGGATACAGTATACAGCTCAGCATCACAGGACACAGTATACAGCTCAGCATCACAGGACACAGTATACAGCTCAACATCACAGATAGGGGTATATAGCAGCCAGTATCACAGGTGGGGTCAAATTGCAGCCAATATCACAGGTGGGGGTAAATTGCAGCCAATACCACAGGTGGGGGCACTTTGCAGCCAATACCACAGGTGGGGGCACTTTGCAGCCAATACCACAGGTGGGGGCACTTTGCAGCCAATACCACAGGTGGGGCACATTGCAGAGACCCCCCCCCCCAAAGTCGGGACAAGTCCCGCACTTACACCATACAATAGGCAGGCAGGCAGCAGTGTTGCAGAGTTCGGCATACGGGCAAGAGGGCTGTCAGTCTGCAGAGATCGGCATGCGGAGAGCGGCTGTCCCCATCAGCTTGTCGGTCACCGGTCAGGGTCCCTGTGGGAGGGAGAGTCATGTCCGCCGCCACAGTGACCCACCCCCGGGCACCGCATCCAATCACACTGATCCGCAGGCTCAGGGCAGCCAGTCAGACTATGCATGTGCACCTGTTCAGCACACACACATAGTCTTTAATGGCTGACCAATAGGCTCACTACTTGGCTGTCAGGTGACAGCCAAAGAGCCGGAAAAAAAAAAAGAAAGTCAATGTACCGGCACCTCTTGGGCTGGCTTTTTTTTTTCCTTTTTAGCCAGTGGAGAGGCGGCGCCCCTTGTACACACGCCGCCGCTGCTTTACACGCACATGAACTTTAATGGCATCCCAGTGTTAGTCCGTAGGGAACAATATTGAGTTGGCCTACCCTTTGCAGCTTCAGCTCTTCTGGGAAGGCTGTTCACAAGGTTTAGGAGTGTGTCTATGGGAATGTTTGACCATTCTTCCAGAAGTGCATTTGTGAGGTCAGGCATTCATGTGGATGCAATTGCCTGGCTCACAGTCTCTGCTCTAATTCATCCTAAAGGTGTTCTATCGGGTTGAGGTCAGGACTCTGTGCAGGCCAGTCAAGTTCTTCCACCCCCAAACTCGTTCATCCGTGTCTTTATGGACCTTGCTTTCTGCACTGGTGCACAGTCATGTTGAAACAGGAAGGGGCCATCCCCAAAATGTTCCAACAAATTTGGGAGCATGAAATTGTCCAAAATGTCTTCACTGGAACTAAGGGGCCAAGCCCAACCCATGAAATGATTTGGACCAGTGTACAAAGCAAGGTCAATAAAGATATGGATGAGCGATTTTGGGGTGGAGGAACATGACTGGCCTGCACAGAGTTCTGACCTCAACCCGATAGAACACCTTTGGGGTGAATTAGAGCGGAGACTGCGAGCCAGGCCTTCTCTCCAGCTTCATTGCCTAACCTCCCAAATGCTCTTCTGGAAGAATGGTCAAACATTCCCATAGACACACTCCTAAACCTTGTGGACAGCCTCACCAGAAGAGTTGAAACGGTTATAGATGCATAGAATGGGCCTACTCAACATTGAACCCTAGGGACTAAGACTGGATTGCCATTAAAGTTCATGTGCATGTAAAGGCAGTTGTTTCAATACTTATGGTAATATAGTATATCTGCAATAGATGCACATCTGCCGTGTTTATCCTTATAATGACCTTGTAACTACAGAAAAATACCTGCTGATCTCACAGAAATTTACTCAGCTGTTAGCCAAGTCACTATCACCATACATTAACCCCTTAATGACCAGAGCACTTTTTGCAATTAGGCACTGCATTGCTTTAACTGACAATTGCGCAGCCGTGCGACGTTGTACCCAAGCAAAAAACTGGTTTGTTTTTTTTCACAAAAAGATAATCTCTCCATAAAGAGGACCTGTCATGCTGTATTGTTATCGCAAGGGATGTTTACATTCCTTGCGATAGCAATAAAAGTAATCAAAACAGTTTTTTTAAAGGTGTAACATACAATAAACTGCGCTGAAAATCCAAAACAAGCTGCAGCAAAATACTAAACATATATGGTCAGATAGAAAAACAAAAGCTGCGCTAAATTAACCAATAATTGCATAAAAACAACAAGTGAAAAGTCCAAGTAGTGTGGTATTCCTTGCACCACTAAAAGTCTGTGTTAACAAGCTGATTGTAGTGTCACCACAGGAAACTGGTGAAATAAAGAAAAATCCACCACCAATAAATGCAGGGGGGCTTACCAGAACACTGAGTGTTCAGTTGCATACGAATCCCCGACCTGGGATGTGGAACCACTTGTATCTCCACCTCAGAAGAGTATCCTTTTCATCATAGTACACCCTCCAATGCTTAAACCACAAGAGGCTAGGAATCCTTCTCACGAGTCAGACACGCTCCCAGTTCACATACGTATAAGGTGCATCATATGGGAGAAAGGAGGACTCATAGGGAAGTACTGCAGGGTATGTTTATTAAAACGGAAATAAATGTACTCACACTTTAAAATGCAAATTCGCATGTATGCCAACGGGGACGACGTCATTTGTGACGAAACGTACGTCAGGAGGACGCGCTGACGTCACCACTACTTTGTTTTTCATCCCGGGAAGCGGGAGCCGGCCGGCATACACGCGAATTTGCATTTTCTCCCATATGATGCACCTTATACGTATGTGAACTGGGAGCGTGTCTGACTCGTGAGAAGGATTCCTAGCCCCTTGTGGTTTAAGCATTGGAGGGTGTACTATGATGAAAAGGATACTCTTCTGAGGTGGAGATACAAGTGGTTCTACATCCCAGGTCGGGGATTCGTATGCAACTGAACACTCAGTGTTCTGGTAAGCCCCCCTGCATTTATTGGTGGTGGACTTTTCTTTATTAACCAGTTTCCTGTGGTGACACTACAATCAGCTTGTTAACACAGACTTTTAGTGGTGCAAGGAATACCACACTACTTGGACTTTTCACGTGTTGTTTTTATGCAATTATTGGTTTATTTAGCGCAGCTTTTATTTTTTTAAAGGGACAGTGTAAAAATAAAAATGTAAAAAAAAAAAATTGTTAAAGCGTCCCTATCCCCGCACGCAGTAGTGAACGCATGCGTAGGTCATGCCCACGTGTGTTAATGGTGTTTGCACCACACGTGAAGTATCGCCACGAACATCTAAGCAAGAGCAATAATTCTAGTACTAGACCACCTGTGTAACTCTAAACTGGTAACCTGTAGAAATTTTTAAAATGTCACCTATGGTGATTTTTAAGTACCGTAGTTGGGCGCCATTCTAAAGCATGTTAGGTAGCTATTTACTTGGCGTAACATCATCGTTCATATTATGCAAATAAATTGGGGTATATATTAAGTTTTGTTTTTTTAATTCATTAAAGTATATTCTTTCCAAAAAAAATTGCGTTTGAAAAAACGCTGTGCAAAAAAATTGCAACGACCGCCATTTCCATATTATTTTCTAGGGGCTCTGCTAAAATATATATATATTGTGGGTGATTAGATCGTGGGGATTAGGGTTGCCACATCATCCCTTTAATCCAGGACACATATGAATTACACAGGTTCTGAGGCTAATTTAATGCAGATGAGGCACCAAGTGAGCTTAATTACCAGCTTAATCAGCCACAGAATCTGTCTAATTAATATGTGTCCTGGATTAAAGGGATGATGTGGTAACCCTAATGGGGATCACTCTGCAGAAGAAAAGATTCAGCATGGAGTTCAGTTTCTTTAAATCTTGGCAGGTTTTATTATTACAGGTTTGCAAGCTCAAAACTAATAAAAGAACTGAAAACAAAACCTTGCCATCCTGCGCTAAACTAAACAATCAGGTTCCTCTCTATACAATGGGGGCTGTCCCCAACACCCACAAAGCATAAGCACAGTGCAAACCTTGTTCTTTGAGTCCACATCAAGCTCACTCAGCGTTCTCCCTCTGATATCCAAGATAGAGCTCTCCTCTGTTCTCTTCCTGGTCATTAAATGCAGGTGGAGAAGGGGTTTGTGTGAACCAGAAAGTCCGGGCCGGAACCAGCTGTGCCATGGTGGCTGGTAAAACCCGGGTCGGACTCTCGCTAGTCGCCTCAAAATGATCGCATGTGAGGCGACAAGTATCGCCCGTCCATTGTGGCGCCTCACATAACGTCACACTATATATATTCTAAGACATTTTCTAGCAAAAAAATACAAATTTTTACTTGCATACAAAAAATGTCAGAAAAAGACTGGGTCCTTACAGGATAAGTCCACCCTAACACTAAAATCTCTATATCCACAGACATCCACAATCTGACACTAACCTATCTAACCCTGTAAAGAAGAAATCAGTATACATACCTTTTTGAAGCCGATCTGGTCCAGTCTCCAGTGGCGGAAGCCAACAACGGCTGTGAAATGAATGGGGAGTATCATCACCTATAAACCTATTATGGGGCTTCCATTGTCAGCTGTGTCCTCTGCACCCGCCTCCACAGCGAAGCCGCGACTGACAGCTCAGACCGGGATCGGCTCGGATGGGCTTCAAAAAAGGTATGCATAGTGATTTCTTCTTTACATGGTTAGATACGTTATTGTGAGATTGTGGTTGTCTGTAGATGTAGAGAGTTTAGTGTTAGTGTGGACTTATCCTTTAAAGTGGTTGTAAAGTCACTTTCTCTACTATCTAGAATCCCCTCTGTTATGTCCGGTTAAATCGCTCAGTGCCTTTGTTTTTTAAAAATGATGCAGCACAATACCTTATTTTGCAGCCCCGCTGTCAGTCAGCTGATGTCCCGGTGCTCTTCTGCCCCACTCTGAGGACTACAGAGAGAGGGGCTGAGGTTCCCTCTGATGTCACCGGGAGGAGAGGAAGAAAGCCTTGGGCGGTCACATGACTGCTCACCGACGGTCTTCCATAAGAAGGTTTTGCGCCGCATCATTTTCTTTTACAATGAATTTATTAAGATATTGTCCAGAAGTTACATAAAATACATGTAGTACAATAAGTAACATAGTACATGGTACAGCAAGTCAAAATTGCTCTTAACAGTGATATTGCTTAGAACTTATGCCAGATATTTCCCTTAAAACGTCCTGTGTGTTCACAGGAGTCATAACATTGTCTGAATTCTCAACTAGCATCATCACAGATCCGAAATGCAATTTTATTAGGTATCTGTACCCAACCTTCTGGAGAGAGAGAAGAAATAAGGAAAGATAAATACTATGAAGTGATATAAAGAACAGAAGAGAGAGGTAGGAGATAGGAAAGAGGGAGCTAAAGCAGTAGTAGTGAAGAGAGATTAGAGTGGTCCGTTAGAGGGAGCGGGTCTGGGGGGGTTCAGATCTGGAGCAAAGTATAGTCAAACCTAGAGGGCATAA
>BLSH010191985.1:928879-940455 GCA_018402905.1 Glandirana rugosa
CGCACTAAAAATGTAAAGCGGACATCATGAAAAACGTAAAAGGATACACAAACCGTTCGGTAACTTTACTTATCCGACAGTTTTTACCTTACGGGTCCTTACGGGTTTTTTGCGTGTGCAAGATAATACTTGACCGGGGTTTCCCCGTCCGTCACTGGCTACACCGATGTTGCACTTGAAACAATGTGTCAACCGAAACATGTTTCAACAGAGACGAGGGAGGACAGGGGACTCGGGGTGATAACCTGGAAATAAAATTACAATGTATCAATGTATCAATGTATCAGTCACTCCGACCTTTTTCTGTGTTCAGGTAATATACAACGTATTACTGACATAAAATAAAACACACACATGGGTTGGACTTGATGGACTTGTGTCTTTTTCCAGCCTCACTGACTATGTAACTATGTAACTATGTAACATTAAAATAAAGGTCCAATAGTGGGGCTCAGGGGACAGGAGGGAGCAGAGACAACTTTGTACAAAGCCAACTGTGTAACAAAGTTCACGTTGTAGCCACATCGGTCACTGCCTGCCCCTTTGGGGCCAGTTCATAATAGAACGTGTGCGTTTTTTGGGCATTCCTGGGCATTCCATTTTTGACAGCCTATTCATTTCAATGGCTTGCCAAACACATAGGAAAATGCAAAAAGTACTACAGGCGAAATGTAAAAATCACGCCACAACAAACTGCATGGTACTGTGTTAACATAAGGTCTGGTGGGGGCAAACATGCTGCGTTTGTTAGATGGGCTTGGGGTGCCATTTAATGGCGCCCGCGTGCCTCTAACAAGGGCAACATGTTCCAATGTGGTGCAGGAAATACGCACGGAAACATGCCTTTCCCACATTGCATTCTGGTGTGAACAGGCCCTTAGTCTAAGTATTTTAGTGTCATTTTTTTTTTTTTTTAGAAGTTTGATCCATCTCCACACTTCTGCTTCCACATGAGAGCCATGTATGTGTTTTTTGGGACAGAATACAATATATTCAGACTGCATGTACTGTGGTCACTGCCCTCTACTGGTGATGTGAGGTATTTAACAAGGGTCAGAAATCAGATACTGTATATTTTCATGCCAAGCTCATGAATGCTACATAGTGCAACTGTAACAAGTAATTATTACCTCTCACAGAGATCACAGTATTTCCCCTGGCAATACCTTCATCCGCTTTTGTCATCAGAAGGATGGAGCCATCTTTGTTCAGACATCATCCTAGGTTAGCATCATAATTAAGATGCTGGTTTAGAGATGACAAAATCATGTAAATCTTGTGCAGTTCTTGTCTGTGTTCACCATTGTCAGACACAGACAAAAACTGCACAAGATTTACATGAGTTGCAGGCTGATTACTGGGGGGAGAGGAGACTGAGGAAATGGTTCCTCCTGCCTGCAGCTGACTGATGACATCATCTCAGCCTAGGCACAATCACTGAACTGCAACGTCATAACTGCTTTACAGGCAGTCCCCGACTTACGAACATCCGAGTTACGAACGACTCCTACTTACGAACGGGGGTGGTGTGACGTCACTGCCGGTCGCTTGCACTCCACACTGGTCCTAGATATGGCCGAGCAGCGCCAGACACATGCCACAGTGCTGCATAGCATAGCCAGGAGAGCCCCATACAGCACAACTGCACACATAGCAGTGCCCGGGAACATCCCACATCACTGCTCAGGTTGAAGTTACACTTAGAAATGTACAGTTCCGACGTAAAAACAAATTTGATTTAAGAACGAACCTACAGTCCATAACCCATTCGTAACTCGGGGACTGCCTGTATAATGAAGTATGGGCCTGGTGCATAATACGACATTTTCAAAATCAAAAGCATACACTGAGAATTTAGCTAACTTAACTACAGATGCATACATGTTTTCATTTTTTACAAATACCGAGGCAGACTATTCCAGTGAAATCCTTTGTGAATGATCAAAGGGGATACTGAGTGCCTTGTATTTCACCAAGAGTTAAAACTTCCAGAGTAAGGCTGGGTTCACACTTGTCCAACAAAGGGACTGACATTGTGTGCACAAGTCGCATGACGTCACAAAATCAGTGTTTCCCTATGAGAGCCGTCTTAACTGGTCTGACACGAGTCGGTCCGACTTTGAAAAAGGTTCCTGTACTACTTTAGTCCGACTTTGGTTCTACTTCAGCCAATTGAATATAACTGAAGTAGGATCAAAGTCGGATCCTTGTTCTAACCATCCGACTTGTGACATCCGACTTGGTGATTACAGCAGCAGTAAAAGAAATTTATCTCACACTGGGATTGTTTTGATTGGTCAAAGGACAAGTCACTATCTCAAAGTCGGAGCAAAATAAGTCGGATGGAAGTAGGATAGAAGTAGGATCGATGTTGCAGGGCAAAGTAGGATCAAAAGTCTGACCGGTTTTGTGTCGGATAGTGTGAACCCAGCCTAATGGCCCGTACACACGATCCGAAAATCGGGCAAAAAATACCGCATACGATGCGATCGTACAATAATCGGATTGTTAGTGCACAGCTTATGAGAGCCGATCATGACAGTTCATCAGATAATATTCAATCGGACATCCATGAAAATTTTGATTGCATGGTACCAGATCGTACGATTTTCGTTTAATCAGTACAGTTGTCGTCCCAAAATACAATACAAATACAGTACCACACATGACATCACTTCAGATTTTTTATTCTGTCGTACGAGAATTTTCGTGACTTTAGTACACTCTTCCGATTCGATCTGAGATTAGCATACAAAAAAAAACCGGACAATCTGTCGTCCGATTTTTGGATTGTGTGTATGGGGCATAAGGCTGAGTTCACACTTGTCCGACAAACGGACCGACATTGTGAGCACAAGTCGCATGACATCACCAAATCAATGTTTCCCTATGAGAGCCGTCTTAACTGGTCCGACACAAGTCAGTCCGACTTTGAAAAAGGTTCCTGTACTACTTTGGTCCGACTTTGGTCCATTGAATATCATTGAAGTAGGATCAAAGTCGGATCCTTGTTCTAACCATCCGACTTGTGATATCCGACTTGGTGATTACAGCAGCAGTAAAAGGAATTTATCTCACACTGGGATTGTTTTGATTGGTCAAAGGACAAGTCACTATCTCAAAGTCAGAGCAAAATCTTCAAGTTGGATGGAAATAGGATGAAAGTAGAACCGAAGTAGGACCGATGTTGCAGGGCAAATTAGGATCAAATGTCTGACCATTTTTGTGTCGGATAGTGTAAACCCAGCCTAACGAAGAAAATGTGACTGCTGTTCTGTACAAACTTCTGAGAGAAGCAGTACTCCAGCTACAAGAGCAGGGCAATGGATAATTTTAGGTCTGCAAATTACATACTGTTGGCATGTCAGCAAATAAGCATAATTTGAATTTCCCTTTCAAGCATTGAAGGACACAGAGGAGATCTTGAAGACTTTGACCTTTGGATTATAGTGCCATCTGCAGGAGTAAAACCCTAGGCACAAAAACTAACGCAGAGGCCAGGGGCTACCCCTGCTGGTGGCCCTAGCCCTCCATCTGCTTGAGCCTAGTTTTTTATCTTGCATCAAAGAGTACGGACCTAAAGCTCCCTGTTTGGAATATTAATTCCTTTTTTATTGCAGGATTTATTTATTTTTTAGCCTTTCAGACATTCAGTCAACTGCTGACTGGGTGACAGGCTGAATTTTCTATATCCTTGTAATCACCCCAGCTCAGACATCAAGCGTAAACAGATTCCTACTACAAGCAGATTCAACCGTGACTGCCCCATCTGGAATTGGGGTGGCCTGTGGGCTATCTCACAGGGGGCACCAGTGACCATGGGACCTCTGGTTGCTCTGTCACAGTGTCTCCCCAAAATAACAACATCTCTGCTCTGATGGAATGAACCCTATCCTAGGAGACGGTACCCTCAACACTTCTCACAGGATGGGTAAGTATGCATGGATCCTTCACCCTGGGCTTATGGGGCAATGGCTGGAGTGGTAGTGGGTGCCCCTTTTCTCTCCCTGCTCCCCTGTGCTGTAAGTGACTGGGGCTGGGGCCTCTACTCTCTACCCTAATGCTTTATTAAGCTCCTACATACTGTTGCCATGACACCAAGGAAGTACAACTTGAATTTTCTGTTAGTTATAAAAAATCCAAAGCTGCTGTAAACTAAAAGTAATATTAAACCCTCAGTCTTTTTTTAATTTAACAAAGTGAGCACAATAAAATAAACATTCTTCAAGAAACTATTTGGAAAAATTCTTATCCCAGCAATTGCAGTTGACAACTTTCAAAGCTGCTGGCTCCTGCTTTCTCAGTGCTGCTTCCCTGAAATCAGTGGACAGTGCAGTCTTCAGTCAGTCTGTTAGCTTGGAAATAAGAGGTGGAGGAGAAGGAGCAGGGAAGTGCCTTGCCATCCTAGGCTACAAGGCTGTTCATGTCTATTGATGCACACAGTCTAGGAAGACATAACTCTGCTCACAAAGGTGGCTCTTTAGGATGCTGCAAGAGAAAGGAGCCACCCTGAAACAGGAAACCTGGGGCAGCAGTCATCGCAGCAGCTAAAAACTGGAACATAGACAAGGATTAAATAATAAAGACGCTGCATAATCAATAAAGCTAGCCATAGATGGAGCGATTTTCTTTCCTGCAAGAAAATTGCTTGATTCCCCCAACAATGCAGTTAGTGTTGATGGGGGAATCCCTCCCGCAGAGCTATTGTGGTCTCCCGGCGAGTGATTATTGCGAGCGGCTATAACAGCTGGCAATAATCTCATGTAAAATCCAGCAGGCTGGTTGTACTCAAGTTGATCAATCAACTTGGGTACAACCAGCCTGCCCATACATGGTTTGAATCTCGTCGCTGCTGAACCAGACGAGATTCAAACAGTCTTAAATTAAATCAGCTGCTGAAAATGATAAGAAACTGAGGTTTCAATACCACTTTAATAACGATATTTTGTTTTAACCATTATATTATGAAATAACTTGTGTAACAGTTGTATAAGATAAGTATTGAACAAAACGTGTTCTTATTTAACATTACCCTGAACACTGTGTATACGAGAAATTCTGAAACTGAAAAATACCACCTAGAGTGGACGAAGTCTGCAAAATAACACATGTTGGTGTGTATGTTGGCTTGCTGTGTTCTATCACATCTTCCAAGCGGAGCAGACACAGCCGGGGTCCGGGGTGTGGTGGAGATCCCATAGCAAGTGCCTTTCTGGCAAATATTTGGCGGTATTTTAAAGCCGAGTACCCTGGGTTATAAAGTGTAATGGGGTTTATGTTGGAGCTGCTACACAAAGCTGGTCAGCCACAGGATGCTGGGAGGTTCGTTTTGGAATATTTTGGAGAGAACACAGCATAGCCAGAAACTGCCAAACAAAACACTCCTCTTGTCTGGTTTGTAAAGCAGACGGGTTCATGTATAGATGCTGGATGGAAGGGAAAGGAGAAGGTGTTGTCCGTCACAGCCAATCAGAGGTTTACTTACATTTTTAAGCCTATACTGAGAAAAAAAAAAACAGCTGAGATTTAACTTCCCAAGGTCAGTCCAACCATCTGGTCAATATGGTAATCTTATCCTGCAAACTCTGCAACTGCACTGAAGTAGAAAGTTTAAAATGTTGTTGTTTTATTTAAATACAGTTGTGCTCATAAGTTTACATACCCTGGCAGAATTTATGATTTCTTGGCCATTTTTCAGAGAATATGAATGATAAGACAAAAATATTTCTTTCACTCATGGTTAGTGTTTGGCTGAAGCCATTTATTATCAATCAACTGTGTTTACTCTTTTTAAACCATAATGACAACAGAAACTGCCCAAATGACCCTGATCAAAAGTTTACATACCCTGGTGATTTTGGCCTAATAACATGCACACAAGTTGACACAAAGAGGTTTGAATGGCTATTAAAAGTAACCATCCTCACCTGTGATCTGTTTGCTTGTAATTAGTGTGTGTATATAAAAGGTCAATGAGTTTCTGGACTCCCAACAGACACTTGCATCTTCCATCCAGTGCTGCACTGACGTTTCTGGACTCTGAGTCATGGGGAAAGCAAAAGAATTGTCAAAGGATCTGCGGGAAAAGGTAGTTGAACTGTATAAAACAGGAAAGGGATACTAAAAGATATCCAAGTAATTGAGAATGCCAATGAGCAGTGTTTAAACTCTAATCAAGAAGTGGAAAATGAGGGGTTTTGTTGAAACCAAACCACAGTCAGGTAGACCAACTAAAATTTCAGCCTCCACTGCCAGGAAAATTGTTCAGAATGCAAAGAAAACCCCACAAAAACAGAAGTTACCCAAATGACCCTGATAAAAAGTTTACATACCCCAGTTCTTAATACCGTGTATTGACTCCTTTAATATCAATGACAGCTTGAAGTCTTTTGTGGTATTGTGGATGAGGCTTTATCTTCTCAGATGGTGAAGCTGCCCATTCTTCTTGGCAAAAAGCCTCCAGTTCCTGGAAATTTTTAGGCTGTCTTGCATGAACTGCATATTTGAGATCTCCCCAGAGTGACAGATCCTTTGACAATTCTTTTGCTTTCCCCATGACTCAGAATCCAGAAACCTCAGTGCAGCACTGGATGAAAGATGCAAGGGTCTGTCAGGAGTCCACAAACTCAATGACCTTTTATACACACACACTAATTACAAGCAAACAGATCACAGGTATGCCTGTTGTGTAGACCTTGCCTCCATCTCTCAACCTCCCGCTGCCACTTTATGAGATTAAACTCACAGTCTCTTAACAAGACTCCTTGGACTCCCACTGCCACTGGGTTCCTTGAACTTCACACAGCCAACTGCTGTATCTTCCGAGCACCCCTACGCTGACCTGCTGGGTCCCTTACTCGGGTCTTCAGCCCAACTGCTGAACTCTCTTGCAAACGTCTCCCCTTCTATCCTGCTGGGTTCCTAGCTTGACTTCCGCTGAGACTTTCCCAACTTCTCCACCATCCCCGGTTGGTGAAAAAGGCTGCTCTGATACTCTCTCAGACTCTAAACTCTGGACTATGATAACAGGAGTGTGGTCCCTTGAGGGCGACAGTTTCCCCTTTACCTCTGACCCTGGTTCACACTTTGCCTCTGGCGACAAGAATGGTTGTCCTCCGTTAACAACTCTGTCCTTTCACCTCCAACAAAGAGGGGTTCTCCGGCCAGCAGAACCCATGCAACTTGGTTTGGCTTCCAACATGAAACCCCAACCCGACGCTGCTGCCGCTGCTTGTTCTGGCTAGGCCTCAGACTGCCTAGCAACCAGGCGCTCCTGGTTGCAAGCAGCTTGCTCTAGGGGCACCCAAGCAGGCTCGCTCCCAAGCCATGACTCTGTGTGTCCATTCAGACACGGAGCCACTGATAGGCTCCGCACCCTCTCTCTCCTCATTGGCTGTGATTGAAAGCAGAAATCAGCTGTCAGAACTCTCCTCACTGAGCTCTGCAGAGTGTAATGTCAGCTCTCCATCCCCGTTTTTCTGACAGCACAGACAAGCTTTATACATTCTGGACTTTGAATGGGATAGTCACTTCACTGGGTATATGTAAGGGTTTACAACCATTTTAAGTGCAGTGCAACTCCTCATCACACTACTGCTTTCCTGTAAATTAAAAGAAGTAATTTTTTCCTGGAGAATCTATTTAACACATGATAGTTGGTCGGACCTGCTCGCTTTGCTCAGACATTTCACTCCCTGTACCCCACAAAGCAAACCCTACTCAGAGACGTACTGTACTTATTTAGACTGGATTGAAGTTAGCAATAAGAGCAGAACAAGATGACTGATGAAAATGAAGAAAGCAGCTGTAAGTGTCAAGCACCAATATTGGAAACCATCCCCACCATCTGAGCCGGAACAACAAAAGCCTTTTCCTAATCCCCCTCTATAAATTCTCCAGTAACTGTCAGGTTTGCGCATGCTCAGTGAATCAGAGGCCAGCTGTGCAGTACTAATGAAGAAAGGGGAAGGAGAAGATCACAGGGTTTGCACACCCCTAAGCATAAAAGCATTGGTGGGAAAACTTCTCTTTGAGTAATTCACAAAATAAAGACAGATTTCCACCTGGCGATAATTTGTGAAATCAGAAGAAAGGAAAATTGGGAAATCAGTCATATAGACAGAGAGAAAAATACATTTATTTAGAAAAAAATTAGTTTTAACTTCCATCTAATGCTAAAAAATATACTTTAAAGCTGATTTTCAGACACAGGTGAAAAGTAAATATTGAACTGTTCTACCTACCAAAGATTTGTATTCTTGTCTATCCAATGCTGAGATTTACATAGCTCTGTCTGGTAGGGCAGGATGCCTAATTTTTCTCTGCTGCAGTTTATTACCACTTACAGATCTTTGCCCTCTGCCAGCTTGTGACTGGACAGTGAAAGGAGAAGCAGCAGACTGATGAGCTCATCTCTATGTTACTCTGCTGCCTCCTCCTAACAGCATCCCTTTCAACTGTTGACCCTCTGCCTTCAATACTTTGAGCCACTGACTTGGAACAAGCACGGAGACAAGGACTTCTGGATTTTGCTTACTTTCCTGATTTGAATTTGTTTCAAATCCATAGCTCATAAAGTTATCAAGCTAGGCAACTAGAATTTCCACAAGGAGGTCAGGACTGGCAGACCCGCATTTCTGCTAGAAAAGGTTTAAACCAAGCCCAATGCCAGGCAAACATTTTCAGTGTGGAAATTTTCAACCCTTTGCTTTCATTAACCAGTTCCACACCGCCTACTGTATATTCACGGCAGCAGTGTAGATGCTTAGCGCTAATCGCAGTAAAAAAGCAGCGATCTGCGGGTGGCCCGCCGTACTCCTGAGGAGTGTGCCCGCGGCTCGTGTGGACCCGATGTCCGCCGGTGAGCCGCAATGAGCGGCCACAGTCAAAGAACGGGGAACCACCGATGTAAACACGCTGGTTCCCCGCTCTGTTAGTGGGGGCATAGGAGATCTACTGATCCCTGTCACTGGGATCAGTTAGATCTCTTATGCCCATGGTAGCCCAGTCCCTCCACAGTTAGAACACGCCCAGGGAACACACTTAACCCCTAGATCTCCCCCTGCAGGTTAAGCCCTTCACTGATATGTCATTGGTGATATGCATTACATATCACCAATGACATTTATCCAGTAATCAGTGGACATTTAAATTTCTGATCGCTGTATAAATGTCATTGGTCCCAAAAAAGTGTCAAAATGGTCCGACATGTCCGCTGCAATATCGCAGTACCACTAAAAATCGCAGATCGCCGCCATTACTAGTAAAAAATAAACACCCCAGAAATGAATTCTCATCATCCGTAAACGTGGCCACTTTTGCGGAAACCAATCAATAAACGCCGATTGCGATTTTTTTTTTTACCAAAAATATGAGGAAGAATATAAATCGGCCAAAAAGGATGAAAAAAAATGTTTTTTTATATATTTATTTTGGATTTGTATTTTAGCAAAAAGTAAGAAATTTGGGGTTTTTTTGCAAAATTGTCGCTCTTCTTTTGTTTATAGCGGTGATCAGAAATGACACAGAGGTGATCAAATACCACCAAAAGAAAGCTCTATTTGTGGGAAAAAAATTACCCAAATTTTGTTTGGGTACAATGTGGCACGACCGCGCAATTGTCAGTTTAAGCGATGCAGTGCCGAATCGCAAAAAGTGCTCTGGTCCTAACATGGGAAATTCTTCCAGGGCTGAAGTGCTTAAGCTTCAAGTAGTACTAAAACCATCTAGCAGCTTTTTTGTTTAAGGCTGGATTCAGACCATTGTGGTGCGAATTCCAGCCTGTTTCCTGCTGAGAAGGGGCCGAGCCGCCGTTCGGTGGCTCCTATCCGGTCTCACAGCGCTGCAGCTGCCCGTGGAGGGAGGGGGAGGTGCCGCGAGCAGGGGGAAAGATCCCTGTTCAGTGCGGAACACATGTCCGTGTTAGATGCGTTCCCATTGAACTTAATAGGCTGGGGATTCGCACCGCATTGCACAGAAAACGCACACGTAGATTTAAGCTTAGTTAGGTTTTGACATTCCTTACACTTTAAGATGAAAAAACACCACTGATATTAGGTCCACTCTAAGGATCAAACATGGCATCCTTAAAGTATTCCTAAACCCACAACAGTAAAATCAATCTGTATATGCAGTATTGCTATACTCACTGTGGAACCTAAGGGGTTATTCCTCTCCATTGTGTAAAAAGGCTGTTTGATCCTGTCTTCTCTATCCTCCCCTTCCTTTATTGTCCCCAATCGATCTGCAGATATAACAGAGCCCTACGAGGCACTCTGCTCATGCTCATTGCAGAGATTTTTTTGGGTTTTTTTTGGGGAGGGTGCATGTGATCGGCACAGGGCCAATCAGCACTGTCCAGACAGAGAGTCAGGGGTCATGCAGCCTCATAGGACAATCAGAGGAGAATGAAAATTCCTCCTATAAGCTTTAACTAGTGCTCAGCCGGACACTGATAGAAGTCACAAGACTGCTATATACTGCTGATGAGAAAAAGAATTTTGGTAGTTTATATTTACTAAAATAATTGATTTCTATGTTCTGTGTACTGTGGGAGATCAGATATAATGAATGCAGGGTCCTGGGTTTAGTAACACTTTAAGGAAATAATGAGAATGCTACAAAGCAAGGGAAAAAGCAGTAACACATACAAAGTAAATTGCAGCAAAATAAAATGTATAGAAACCAATTAAAGAAATTACAGAATTGACTTTTCTTTGCGTGACTGCAAGAGTTAACACACAAACCACCACTGGCTGGAAAACCCATAAGTTAAACCCTCGGAGATTCCAGCAGTTAGAACTTGAGAAAATCTAATGGCACAGATCACGAAAACATAATCACATTCAGAAACTCCCTTCACGTTTAATAGGTTTGGAGTCAAGCATTCCATGTGTTTTCCAAAAGACGTAACACGATCGTTTTTAACAGGGCTGTAAAAACCTCAAGTCTTAGGTCTGATTTTTCAAGTTCTGAAGTAATATTAGATTTATGTGCCAGAAGCTCTGGACTCCATTATCGACTTGCCAAAGAAAAGACCTTTTAATTTATTTATTTTTTAATCTGCTCAGCCAAAACTCATATAGTGCATCCTCTCCGTAATACTGTGTGCGCACGGCTCAGATAAAACTTGGACGCTTTTCCTTTCAAATGTACTTTTGCAGAGAGGAAGTGGATTGTATGGTATAGTTCCCACTATAGACAACAAAGCAAAGTGATCCTACATATGGTGGATAAAACAAGCTTTCTTGGCTGCGTGACATGTTGGAAGCACGCAAATACTTGGAAATCGTTAAAATATGTGTTTGCCTTTCGAATTAAGAAATATCACTACCATCTTTTTAAAATAGCAGCTACTGCCCACATCATTTTTGCCAGCTAAAGAAAGCCATTTTGCTGTCATTGTGTTAATAGTCATTACGCTTTGCAAAGCAGACCCTGTCCAATCCCGTCAGAGCAAGTTATGCTCAAATGGTCATTGCTGGAGAAAATCGAAATTATAATCACTTAGTCACTCTGGTGTTGTAAACGTTTTGCTCCAGTCAAACATAAAAAATTACTTTAACTCTACTAAACCT
>BLSH010191985.1:955668-968256 GCA_018402905.1 Glandirana rugosa
CCTAGGAACAAGATTGGTAGGCTGAACACTGTAGGCTGAACCACTAATGCCGTCGTCATTTTCCTTAAATAGAGTGGAACCCTAACAAAACTAACCAGTTTCCTGTTCAGTGATAGAGTTTCATTCTCATTTCAGAATAGAACAAGTAAATTCAGCCTACCTTCATCCTAGCTTCATCCTGTCTTTATCCTGGCTCCAAGGTCGTCACCTCCGAGCAGGTATTCCCGACCCCCCGATGCGGGGTGGTTTTTTTATTCATTCTTTATTTTTATTTTTACTTGATATTAATAATTGGTTGTCGGTCGTGTCGATCTATCTTTGATCTTACTTTTTTTTGGAAACCTTAAAGAGAGATCGACACGAAACGTCTGCCCTGTTACTAGGCAGATTACACTTCTCTTTCTTATCTAATCTGTCTATTCCAGCAATTAGCAACAGAAGCACAGCTAGAGAGAAATTCCAAAGGTTTTTTTTCATTCTAGTTTCTATCTAGCTGTGCTGGCTGTTGGTTAATAATTATAGTTCATTTTTATTTTTATTTCTTACTTATTTTTTTGGTGGGGCGTAGCCCCCCAGCCCTTATGGACGAGCCTCCACTGCTGGAACCTCGGTCCTATTTCTGTCCTACTTCGATCCTACTTCCATCCGACTTAAATGAACAAGATAAGACTTTACTCTTACTTTGAGATAGTGACTTGTCCTTTGACCAATCAAAACAATCCCAAGGTGAGATAAATTCCTTTTACTGCTGCCGTAATCACCAAGTCGGATGTCACAAGTCGGATGGTTAGAACAAGGATCCAACTTTGATCCTACTTCAATGATATTCAATGGGCTGAAGTAGGACCAAAGTCGGACCAAAGTAGTACAG
The DNA here is from genome assembly GCA_018402905.1 of Glandirana rugosa. Taxonomy (NCBI): domain Eukaryota; kingdom Metazoa; phylum Chordata; class Amphibia; order Anura; family Ranidae; genus Glandirana; species Glandirana rugosa. Next base: position 956,540 of record BLSH010191985.1, read on the forward strand.
GAACCTTTTTCAAAGTCGGACCGACTTGTGTCGGACCAGTTAAGACGTCTCTCATAGGGAAAGATTGATTTGGTGACATAATGCGACTTGTGCTCATAATGTCAGTCCTTTTGTGGTAGAAGTGTGAACCCAGCCTTAAGGCCCGTACACGGTACATCGGTCATACAACAGCTTGTTGTACGATCACCCGACTGTAATGCCTCGTACACACGGTGCGATGGTCATACGACTGCATGTTTAACAAAATCGGCTGATGGCTGTTGGCTGTTGTGTCTAGCGTACTGACATGAGTCAAGTAATCGTACAACAAAGCTTCAACAAGCCAAATGTAGTGACATGTTAAGAGAGTATAAATAGGAAGTTCAAGTGCATGTGATTTGTGAATTAGGAACGTAGATTTACACGAACGGACACTTCCGGGCGTTCCTGACTTCTGAGCATGCGTGTTTTGCACATACAGCTTTGTTGGCCCATCTTCTCTGTACACACGATACAACAGTCATACGACGCCTTGTTGTACAACAATAGTTTTCTAGTCTGCTCATCCAACTTCTGTTGTACGACCATCGCACGTCGGCTGTTGTAATCACGTGTGTTGAAATGCGTCTGCCGTTCCAGTGCTCCTTACTGTAAAGGGCAGTTATAGGTGGGGGCAGGTGGCATCTGTTTGTATTGTTGATATATTGGTGAGGCGACACACTGACACCTTAGCCGCCACTGCGCAATGTGCTGGGTGTCCAGTTTGTTCCTGTACCTTTAAGGAGGGATGGGCTCCTCCAGTCACCTGCCCTACATCTATCCATTAAATGCATGTGCTCCCACTGTGGATACAGAGATAGGTTCTGCTGTATACAGGGTGCCTTGTCCCTGGCCTGCAGCTTACACATGCATTTGCAAATGTGTGTAACAAAACCCCTGTTTTTAACACATACTTTTACCCAGGTTAATTTGGTTGGTCGCAAGGTGGTCAGTAAGTTGAGCATGGAATTTCTTTGGTTTTTGTTTGGCATGCGTCTGCCGTTCCAGTGCTCCTTACTGTAAAGGCCAGTTATAGGTGGGTGCAGGTGACATCTGTTTGTAGAGGTCATGGGCAGGTAGGAGGCATAAAAGATAGTTGGCAATTAGGGATGAGCTCCCGCTTTATAGTCGAACGCATATTCTACCTGAACATCGGGTGTTCGTTTGTTCGGGACATTCTGAACATTATGGGGCGTTTGCCAGAACTTCGCGCACCCCATAATGCGTTCCAATGGCAGCGGAATGCCGCCTGCTGATTGGCCAAAGCATGCACATGACCTGCATGCTTTGGCCAATCAGTGGGCGGTCTGCTGTGAGAGCTTTGATTGGCTAAAGGCAGGGTGCCTTTAGCCAATCACTGCACAGCAGCCTCAATCCACGCCCCACACTATATAAAGCCGCTTGTACAGCAGCTATATGTAGTGTGTTGGTGGCGGTCGGCGGTGTTCGAGAGAGATCTTAGGTTCCTGATTACAGGCAGTTTAGCTAGCTAGCTTTATAACGTGTAAAAAAAATAAAAAATAGATCAAAAAGATAGATAGCTAACTAGATAGATAGATAGGTTAGAGAGAAATCTACAATCTATCCTTATATCTGTCAGTTAGTGCAGGCAGGTTAGTGTAGAGAAATATATACTATATACATAGGGCTATCTGTATATAGTAAGGCAGTGCAAATATATATATATATATATATATATATATATATACATATATATATATACCTTCCTAGTGTGTATATATATATATATATATATATATATATATATATATATGCAATGCCTTTAGTGTAGTAGACTATATACAGATAATTCAGTGTATATACTATATAGCGTCCATTTATGCAGTGCAAGAATATATATATATACATACAGTATATATACAGTCTAATATATATATACATATATACGCACAGTGCACATTATATATTAGTGTGCATTTGGGGTGTACATACGGTATATAGTACAACTGACATGGTGTATTAAAATATATACAGTCTGGTATATATATAGTATATAGTATATATGTCTAGTGTATACATATATACACACACAGCATATTGAGTGTACACTATATATCAGTGCATTCAGGGGTGTACGGTATATAGCACACTACTTGACGTGGTGTCTTAAAATATATGCAGTCTAGTGTATACATATATACACACACGGCGTATTGAGTGTACGCTATATATCAGTGCATTTGGGGGTGTACGGTATATAGCACACTACTTGACGTGGTGTCTTAAAATATATGCAGTCTAGTGTATACATATATACACACACGGCGTATTGAGTGTACACTATATATCAGTGCATTCGGGGGTGTACGGTATATAGTACAGTGTAGTGCGGTGTTATAAAAAATACCCATCATATCAGGAAGGCCACAAAGCAGAGGCAGACGCTCCCAGGCCACTAAAAGAGGGCAAGCAGCCTCTGTGTCTTCAGTGAAAAGTGGTGGTGGTGGTGGACGTGGTGCATCCTCTGCAGGCAGGTCACGCTTGTCCTTTTTTTCTGCTGTTGGACGTGCTATTGAGCCACAACATGCAGTAGAATGAATAACAAGATCATCCTCATCCTCCCCTTCCTCTGTCACCCAGTGTCAGGAAAACGCTGTTGCCCATGGAAACCGGGTATGGAGGTCTGTGCGCGGGCGCATGTAGCGCGTGCACGTGTGTGCGCGCACAGACCTCCAGACCCGGTTTCCATGGGCAACAGCATTGCCACCAAACGGCCCTATTTAGGTGGACAACACCCAGCAGCCAGTGCTGTCTGTTCTACAGCGTATAGCGTACTTGCGAGCCTCAGCTCTGTTCCTGTTGTTCCTGCACCGACCCCCAGCTACCCACGACCACTCTTCTGTCTGATCCCTGGTACCTCTGCTGCCCGCCTGATTACGACTTCTGCTTGGACTTTGACTACCCGTTTGCCTGTTCCTTTGTACCGCACCGCCCGCCCGTTGCTGACCCGGCCTGAATCACCTTCCCTCCTGTCTGCACGAGCCACACCGGAATCTCTCACATCATTATCAGAGACTATCCAGCCCTCATGCCATCCTGCACTCTTGGCCTCCTGTCTACTCTACCAGGGGCCCCAGAATCAGGTGTGCAAGAGTGGTTTTTCCCTGCATAAGACAGACTCCGCCACCAGGTGCGTGACACCCAGGCTCGTACAAGTTTGCCTTCCAACACATCTGGCAAAGCGTCCTGTTCCACCGGATCCTTGTCCACAGTTACTCCTTCTGTAGCCCCACCATCATGCACGGAGAAGTCACCTGAGTTGTTCGATCATAGTGTCGGTTAAATGCTGATGGAGGATGCACAGCAGTTTGAAAGCTCCGATGTTGGTTCCCAGGTTGAGGAAGGGAGTAGCGTGAGCCTAGAGACAGGGGGTGCCGCAAAAGGACAAGAAACTAGCAGTCATATTCCCCCCAGCTGCAGCATACTGCCAAGTTTGCTCCAGTGATGAGGAGGGAGGGGATGATGAGGACACGGACTGTATTTGGATGCCTGAGAGAAGAGAGGAGGAAGGTGAGGAGGAGGAGGCCCAACTCCAACAAGGCAGGATGTCCTCCAGGGGCCAGCTTAAGGGCAGCCACCCAATTGCATCAGACCACAGAGCTCCACAGGTGGAGGGCACTGCTGCCTCCCCACCGACTTCCAAAATTTCTTTGGTGTGGGCATTTTTCAGTACATGTGCAGTAGATCGCACATTGGCAATCTATGTCTGAAGCGGATCAAGCGCGGCCAGGACTCCAGCCGCTTGGGCACTACTGTCTTGACAAGACATATGACGACCAGCCATGCAGTCCGTTGGCAAGAGTACCTGAAGAACCCATACCAGAAAACAAGGCAGACTTCTCCTTGCTCCTCATCTGGGATCTCAACCCCTACTATACCTGCAGTCCTCTCCAAAACCTGCACTGGGAGGAATGAAAGTGTAGCAATGCGTGCCACAACTAGTACTTGTAGCCAATCTGCTAGCAGTACACCACCAGGCGAATTCAGCAGGCAAATATCCCTACCCCAGTTGCTGAACTGTAAAAAGAAATACTGTCCCAGCCATCCACATGCTCAGCGTCTTAATGCTAGCTTGGCCAAATTGCTAGCACTCCAACTGCTTCCTTTTCAGCTGGTAGTCTCTGCCCCCTTTCGTGAATTTGTGGAATGTGCTGTCCCACAGTGGCAGGTTCCCAAAAGACATTTCTATTCACGTAAGGCCATTCCAACTCTCTACTATCATGTGGAAGGCAATGTTTTGGCCTCGTTGGACAGTGCGGTCAGCAGCAGGGTTCATATTACCGCTGACTTATGGTCCAGCAGGCACTGTCATGGACGTTAAGTTTCCTTTACGGTGCACTGGGCAACTCTGCTGGCAGCTGGGAAGGATGCAGGACAGGATTCCGTTTTGAAAATAGTTCTGCCACCACTCCTCCAAAAAGCTGGTGGTGATTTTGCCACATCCGCCTGGACCCCCCCCCCCTCCTCTTCTTCTACCTCTGTAGCCTCTTCTGCAGAATTGTCCTCTCAACCTGCAGTGCTCCCTAAGCGTTCAAGGGGCTATGCAAGCAGCCAGGCTAAAAGATGCCATGCGGTGCTTGAGTTAGTCTGTCTTAGGGAAAGGAGCCAGACTGGGGAAGAGATTCTTTCTCCTGTGAGGGCAGGCTGACGCCATGGCAGCTTGAGCCAGGAATGGTTGTATGCGACAATGGCACCAACCTTCTCTCGTCCCTCCGACTGGGACAATTGACACATGTTCCATGCTTGGCACAAGTCTTGAATTTGGTGGCGCAGCATTTCTTGATCAGGTACCCAGGCTTACCAGATATCCTGAGGCAGGCCAGAAAAGTCTGTGGTAATTTCCGGTGTTCATACAATGCCAGTGCCTGGCTGGCTGAAATCAAGCGGGAATTCAAACCTGCCCAACATCCGCCTCATTTGTGACATGCCCACCAGATAGAACTCAACATTGCCAATGCTGCAGTGGCTGCACGCACAGTAGAGGGCCTTTAATGAGTACCTCTGTGAGCATGGCACCAGGACAGGTGCAGGGGAGCTTGGCTTTTTTTCTCCACGCCAGTGGCTAATTATCAAGGATGCATGCGCTGTCTTGTCACCATTTGAGGAGGCCACAAGGATGGTGAGCAGCGACAATTCATGCATCAGTGACACTGCCCCACTAATATTCCTTCTGGAGCACACGCTTTGTGGAATCATGGGCAGGGCACTTGAGGCAGAACAGAGGGAGGAAGAGGAGGACTTCCTTTCCTCTCAAGGCCCCCTTTATGCAGAGAGCATTCCTGCAGAGCTGCCAAGCACACGGGAGGAGGAGGATTGTGTCAGCATGGATGTGGAGTATAATATGCAGCAGTCTGACCATGGTTTTCAGGCCCCAGAAACCCAAGGAGTTGTACGTGGCTGGGAGGAGGTAGTTCCTGATAATGTCATCCTCAGTGGCCCAGAGGACATTCATGCCTCCTCAAACTTACGCTGCATGGGCTCTCTGATTCTGAAAAGCCTGCGAAAAGACCCTAGGATTTGTGGTATCAAGGAGAGTGATCATTACTGGCTGGCAACCCTTCTTGATCCAGGGTAAAGTTGCAGAACTCATTCTGCCTGCGCACAGGATGAAACATCTTCAGGATACCTTGAAGAAAAGTTTGTGCAAGACCTTTCCAGACCCTGGGAGGTTACCATGTCCTGCTGCTGGTCCTAAACAACGTGTTTCTAAAGCTTTGGTCATTCAGATGCAGAGTGGTGGAGAAGGTGGCCGGCTGAGCGATGCCTTTAAAAAAAAATTTCTGTCCTCAGCACCCAGGCCTGATAGGTTCAAGCAACCATTGTCAGCATCTGCATTATATTGTGCAGGAATATATAGCGGCAAGAGCAGACTTGGAGACCTTTCCAACTGAGCATCCACTTAGTTACTGGGTCTTGAGGATGGACCACTGGCCAGAACTTGCTCAATATGCAATTGAGCTACTGGCCTGTCCTGCATCCAGCGTGCTTTCTGAATGGACATTCAGTGCTGCTGGAGGGTTCGTAACCGATCAAAGAGTGCGCCTGTCCACAGACTCGGTTCATAGGCTCACATTTATAAAAATAAATCATTCCTAGATCAGCAGCTATCAAGCCCCTGATGCTAATGCAACTGATTAAATTTGCTAGGGATCTGGGATCCCTTGAAGACTGCCACTGCTCCTATTCCTCCTGTCCAAGATCTAGAACAATATTTTGTATTTAGGGCACCACCAACACCCAAGGCCCAATTTTTCTGCACCTGGTTTACAGGGGCATGCCATAACAATTTTTAAATTAATTTAAAACAGCAGGGCCCGTTCCTGCATCCAACAAGAGTAACTGCAAGGGGTTACAGTGTTCTGGCACTGCCAGCACCCAAGGCCCAATTTGTCGCCACCTGTTTGACTGGGGACTTTCGCCACAATTTGTAAACTAATTTACAACATCAGGCCCTGTTCCTCCGTCCAACAAGAGTAACTGCAAGCGGTTAAAGTGTTCTGGCACCGCCAGCACCCAAGGCCCAGTTTTTCGCCACCTGTTTGACTGGGGTCTTTCGTCACAATTTGTAAACTAATTTACACCAAGCCCTCTTCCTCCGTCCAACGAGTGTAACTGCAAGGGGTTACAGTGTTCTGGCACCGCCAGCACCCAAGGCCCAATTTTTCACCATCTGTTTGACTGGGGGCTTTCGTCACAATTTGTAGAATAATTTACATCAGGCCCTATTCCTCTGTCCAACAAGAGTAACTGCAAGGGGTTACAGTGTTCTGGCACAGCCAGCACCCAAGGCCCAATTTTTCGCCACCTGTTTGACTGGGGGATTTCATCACAATTTTTTAACTAATTTACAACAGCAGGGCCTGCGCCAAAATTAAAAAAAAAATGATGTGGGGTTACTCCCCAAAATCCAAACCAGGCCCTTCAGGTCTGGTATGCAATTTAAGGGGAACCCCCAGCCAATTTTTTTTTTAAAAAATGATGTGGGGTCCCCCCAAAACCCCAACCAGGCCCTTCAGGTCTGGTATGTAATTTAAGGGGAACCCCGCTCCAAATTTTTTTAAAAAATGAAGTGGGGTCCCCCCAAAATCCAAAACAGACCCTTATCTTAGCATGCAGCCTTAGCATGGCAGGAGGGGGTGGGGATGAGTGAGCACCCCCCCTCCGAACCATACCAGGCCACATGCCCTCAACATGGGGAGGATGCTTTGAGGTCGCCCCCCAAAGCACCTTGTCCCCATGTTGATGGGGGGAAGGGCCTCATCCCCACAACCCTGGCTTGTGGGGGTCTGAAGGCAGGGGGCTTATCAGAGTCTGAAAGCCCCCTTTAATAAGAGGCCCCCAGATCCCGACCCCCCCATTGTACATTGTACCCCTACCCATTCACCAAAAAAGGAGTGTAGTAGTAAAAAAAACAAGAGGTAGTTTTTGACAAGTCCTTATTGTGTAAAATAGCTCTTTTCTTCTTTCTTCCTCCATCTTCTCCTGGCCCATTCCTTCTTCTGGTCTTCTGCTTCTTCTTTTAGTCTTCTGTTTGTCTTCAATCATCATCTTCTTCTTTTACCATCGCTGCTCTGCCCGCTGCTGCAGCCCGGCCCCTGCGCGTCTACCAGAATGGGCGGACTTCATAATGACACTTCTTTTATACGAAGGGGCGGGGCCACCCAGTGATGTAACTGAGTGAACCCGGCCCCTTCTGAGTTCATGCGCTGTCAGAGGGGACGGGTCACCCATTGACGTCACCGAGTCTCCGCCTCTTCTTATAAAAGAACTTTCATTGTGACGACCGCCCATTCTGGGAGACGCGCAGGGGCCGGGGCTGCAGCAGCGGGGAGAGCAGTGGCGGTGAAAGAAGATGAAGATTAAAGACGAAGAGAGGAAGCAAGAAGACTGAAAGAAGAAGCATAAGAAGGACAGGGGCAGGAGAAGATGGAGGAAGACTGGAGGAAGAAAGAAGAAAAGAGCTATTTTACACAATAAAGGACTTGTCAAAACCTGCCTCTTGTTTTTTATACCACTACACTCCTTTTTTTGGTGAATGGGTAGTGGTACAATGTACCCCAAATCTATTCACATGGGGGGGCTGGGATCTGGGGGCCCCCTTATTAAAGGGGGCTTCCAGATTCCGATAAGCCTGCAGACCCCCACAAGCACCGTCCAGGTTTGTGGGGAAGAGGCTCTTGTCCCCATCAACATGGGGACAAGGTGCTTTGAGGTGGGGGGGTGCAGATCCCCCCCTCCCCCAAAGCACCCATACTCCCCATGTTAAGGGCATGTAGCCTAATATGGTTCAGGGGGGTGCTCACCCGCCCCTCTATCTTAACCGGCCTGGGTTGCATGCTCGGTTAAGGGTCTGGTGTGGATTTTGGGGGAACCCCACATCAATTTTTTTTTAAATTTGGCGCATGGTTCCCCTTAATATCCAAACCAAACCCGAAGAGCCTAGTTTGGACTGGGGGGGGCCCCCGCACTTTTTTTCAACGATTTTTTTGTATACAGCCGCGATTTTAAATCACAATTTTTCCTGTGGAAATGTCATTTTGCTCTGGCTATGTTCTACACCTCACAGAGATGCGCCGTTTTACACATAGACTAAGGATACCCCCCAGGCACAATATTTAAATTGGATTTTTTTTTCACTTTAACCACTTCAGCCCCGGAAGGATTTCCAGCTTTAGGACCGGAGCCCTTTTTGCGATTCGGCGCTGCGTCGCTTTAACTGACAATTGCGCGGTTGTGCGACATTGTACCCAAACGAAATTTGCGTCCTTTTTTTCCCACAAATAGAGCTTTCTTTTGGTGGTATTTGATCACCGCTGCGTCATTTCTGATCGCCGCTATAAACAAAAGAAGAGCGACAATTTTGCAAAAAAACCCAAATTTCTTACTTTTTCCTAAAATACAAATCCAAAAAAAAAATATAAAAAAACATTTTTTTTCACCGTTTTTGGCCGATTTATATTCTTCCTCATATTTGTGATAAAAAAAATCGCTATCGGCGTTTATTGATTGGTTTGCGCAAAAGTGGTCGCGTTTACGGATGATGAGAATTCATTTTTGGGGTTTTTAATTTTTTTTTATTTTTTACTAAAAATGGCGGCGATCTGCGATTTTTTGCGGTACTGCGATATTGGGGCGGACATGTCGGAACGTTTTGACACTTTTTTGGGACCATTGGCATTTATACAGCGATCAGTGCTATAAAAATGCACTGATTACTGTGTAAATGCCATTGGCAGTGAAGGGGTTAACCTGCAGGGGGCGCACTAAGGGTTAACTATGTTCCCTGGGCGTGTTCTAACTGTGTGGGGGCTTGCCTAGCTGGGGAAGGGAAGTGGTCACAGCCTTCATGTACAGGAAGGCTGTGATCACAGCCCTTCCCCCTCTCACAGAGCGGAGGTCCGTGTTTACTTACACGGACCTCCGCTCCTTCACTCCGGGGGGGGCATCGCGGGTGGCCGGCGGCAATCGAAGCCGCCGCACCCGCTCTCTGGCCCGCGCGCGCTCACAGTGGTTCTGTATCGCGGCCGCCGTCGTATGACGGCGATTCGCATTACAGAGCCACTCTGTCGCCGTCAATTGCCGATCAGCCCTCGGCAAGCAGTTAAGCATTATTAAAATCACTGCTCCTGAAAAAACGATTGATTTAAAAACTTTATTTTTATCATTGATGCCCCCTAGGGCAGGACCCGGGTCCCCATGCACTTTTTAGGGCAATAACATTGCATATAAGCCTTTAAAATGAGCACTTATGATTTTTCATGTTCAGGTCCCTTAGACTTTAATGGTGTTCGAATGTTCACGCAAACTTTTTGTCTGTTCGCATGTTCTGGTGCAAACCAAACCGGGGAGTGTTCGGCTCATCCCTATTGGCAATAAGACACACCATTAGTCACTTAAAAGTCTGGAGCTTAAATACCTTTTTTGTCAAATGACATGCCCAGTGTCCTTTACCTGAAATCTGGAGGTTCTTGCAGGAATTGCCATGAAAAGTCCAGGTAGACTCTAAAAGAGTATTGTAACATGAATTCAGGGCAGGAGGAGTTTAGGCAGAGATGAGGACAAGTGACGGAGAAAGAACAAAGGAATCCTGAATACAGGCCAAGGTGATCACTAGAATAACAATAGGAAATGGTGATCACAACACTAAAAGAGCCGGAATAAACTTTTTTGCTTATGGAGAGTTCCTGTGCATTAGACAAAAGTCATATCTGCCTCTGGTTATGTCAGAGGCATGCTGGTTTGTCCCTTCTACACATTGTATTTTGGCCAAAGAGATGGCGAGGGAACTCATCTAAGAACAGCAGAACTAACCAGTGGAGGCAGAAACTCAGTGCAATCTCCCTTGTGCCTGCCAAAAGTGGAACAAAAGTCATACTTGATGGCATTTGGTTCCCCTAAATGGGGGTCTCTGAAAGAATAAGGACTTGTTTTATGACACAGATGGGTTTGGGATTCCAGTCAGTTCTTGGATTCAAATGATCAATTGGATTCAAATGATCAAGGCAGGGCATCTGCTTTAGTTTATTTTCTGCTAGATGATATACGAGTACAAAGTCAAGCTTTGAAAAGACAAAGATGCTGATTTACTAAAGAAGTTCTCAAAATGGTGTGAATATTTAATTTAATTATCCAATCACGTAAAAAGCAAATTCCTCTTCACTTTGAATACCCAATCATGTACAGATGCTTTTCACATAATTGGAATATTAAAGTGAATATTCACACAATGTTTTCAGTGATGATTCTAGTTCTTTTGCAAACGTCTCAATGTCTCAGTGACCTGGATTCAACCCTTTGTCTGTAGGTACTGGATAAACAGCTTTACACAAAGCAGCAGGAGACACCAGAATCAGGTTGTTTGAACTGATTATAATCTTCTGCTGTGAATCTTACAGTCTAGGGGGGTTGAAGCAGTCAAGACTAACTTGGGCTGTGGATTCCATATGCCAACTAAACACAGGGGGCCCAATCTGTATGCAGGTCCTAGGTTCCCAGAGTCTGTGTGTTTCAGGGAGACATGGACCGAAATCTGAAGTAAAACCACTTCAAAGGTCAGGCACACACCTCCCAAAGAATATAGCCCCTTCAAAAGCCAGGGCCCATAGTCAGTAGGCAAGAGGCTACCCTGCGGTCCCCTCCAAAAGCCCCTGTCCTGGTTGAGTCTGTCATAAGCCCTCATAATAGACTTCAATTATTTGCTCCATTTTGTCTGCTTGTAAGTACCTTCTAGTTGCCTGACATGGCTATGCTATTCAGCCAGCGCCTTAACCCCTTCAGCCCCGGAAGGATTTCCAGCTTTAGGACCGGAGCCCTTTTTGCGATTCGGCGCTGCGTCGCTTTAACTGACAATTGCGCGGTCGTGCGACGTTGTACCCAAACGAAATTTGCGTCCTTTTTTTCCCACAAATAGAGCTTTCTTTTGGTGGTATTTGATCACCGCTGCGTCATTTCTGATCGCCGCTATAAACAAAAGAAGAGCGACAATTTTGCAAAAAAACCCAAATTTCTTACTTTTTCCTAAAATACAAATCCAAAAAAAAATATAAAAAAACATTTTTTTTCACCGTTTTTGGCCGATTTATATTCTTCCTCATATTTGCGATTAAAAAAATCACAATCGGCATTTATTGATTGGTTTGCGCAAAAGTGGTCGCGTTTACGGATGATGAGAATTCATT
>BLSH010191985.1:982492-996948 GCA_018402905.1 Glandirana rugosa
GTACACGTCACTTCTTTGCCGGAGGTAAGGCAAAGAACTGACTCTAGCACGACGTTAACCGCCGAGGACACGGGTACGTGCCCTTACTGCAGTGCGCCGAGGTCAGACAGTGTCTCGACCTCTAGCGCCGGGACCTTCCTTCTCCCCGTCTTCTACCTGCACTAGACCTCGCCCCTGTAGTGTTCGAAGGTTACGTCCATTCACTGTATATTATTTTATTGGTTCTCATGTCGCGAATTTACTTTAGGTATGTATTTCCGTATTTTAGTTGAGGTTTTACTTATTTGTGGTGATCTCTCACAGTCAGGGTCAAGTATACCTTTCTAGTCAAGTTTTCCATATGAACTGGGACTGACACTCTCTAGTGGTGTTTATTCATTTTGGAGTTGATTTTATGCCTTTATGTATGGATTTCATTTAAGCGCTGTACTCTTGGTTATTTTATTATATGTCACTTACCTGCATTGGAAGCTTGTGATGTCCCCGCTCCAGATCACGTCCATCTTCTGCCCCTCTTCCTTCCAGGGCCGCGATCTCCAGCTCTGTGACAGACTGGAGCCGCGTGACGTCATTCCCGTGCATGGGCACAGGAGCCGCCAATTGCAGCACGATCTCAGTCAAGAAACGGAATGGAGGCCGTTTCTTCACTGCACATGTGCCGATGATGTTGGCAAATGCAAGTACACTGTATAGCTCCTAAACCATGTAGGTTTAGGAGATATGCAGGGAAAATACAGGTAAGCCTTATTATAGCCTTACCTGTAGGTTAAAGTGGTTGTCCAGAGTTGACAACCACTCTAATTTGAGCCCAAAAAATGTGATATGTGTACCAACATCAGAAAAATGTCATTCCCAAAAATCTGAGGATAACATTACTATTCTCACACAGCAAGAAACACCAAATATCACACAATAAATCAAAAAGAGAAACTCCTTCCTATACATTCCAAGAAATTCAGTATATGTGTATGTATGTGAAGGAGACTCCACATGCAGCAGCCCTGTGGCTCACAAGGTAGAAATTCTGCCTACCATTGCTCAGGTCCTGAGTTTGAATCCCAAACATGTCACTTCATGTAGAGATGTTGCTTGTTCTCTCTATGTTGTTAAACATAACTCCTGACTCAGGGCCTTACTTAAATTATGTCTAAATATAGTAATTATGTGTAGGAGGGTTCCACCACCATTGCAAATCTTGGCAGATACACTAGCTAGGCAAAAGTATTGGGATGCCTGCCTTTACACGCACATGAACTTTAATGGCATTCCAGTCTTAGTCCGTAGGGTTCAATATTGAGTTGTCCCATCCTTTGCAGCTATGACAGCTTCAACTCTTCTGGGAAGGCTGTCCACAAGGTTTAAGAGTGTGTCTATGGGAATATTTGACCATTCTTCCAGAAGCACATTTGTGAGGTCAGGCACTGATGTGGATGAGAAGGCCTGGCTCACAGTCTCCACTCTAATTCAGCCAAAAGGTGTTCTATTGGGTTGAGGTCAGGACTATGCAGGCCAGTTAAGTTCCTCCACCCCACACTCATTCATCCATGTCTTTATGGACCTTACTTTGTGCACTGGTGCGCAGTCATTTTGGAACAGGAAGGGGCCATCCCCAAACTGTTCCCACAATGTTGGAAGCATGAAAGGCCCACCAAAATCCTCAGCACCAGGCCCACGATGCTCTTAATCTGGCCCTGGTACTGTCAAACTGAGAAGGCAGAGCATACGTAATCCACGGCTGCCAAACTCTAAGAAATTTATCATACAAGTCTAAAAGGATGGCTGTCGGATTTTCATTCACCATAACATCATTAATGCATTTTTTTACTGCCTCAAAGCTAAGCACAGGGGTTTTCCATGCCCTCGCAATGGTTAACTTAGTTGCAGTAACAAGGTGGAGCACCAGCTGTCGTTGCGGCCGTAACAATTCAACGATTGGCTTACCCAGAAGGGCTTCATAGGGGTCCCTTTTCAGGTTAACATGAAATAAATTACAGAGAAGGGTGTAGACCCTGACCCACAGCCTGTACACCCCCGGGCATAACCACCAAATATGAGTGCAGCAATTTTTTTTTATTGTTCAGCTTTACTATATCTGTTAATTGCAAAAAAAATCAGTTGATCCTGCCAGAAATCCAGTTAACTCATAAGGTCTTGTGCTTTCTGCCTCACTAAAATCCCAAGCTTGTTTTAGCTCTTCCCAATTCACTTCTGTGAACTACAGAACACCCCTTCCCCTATTTAATGGAAAAGGGAATGTGTTCTGTAACCCATGTTTTAATGCAAGCAGTGTGTGTGTATCAGAATTTGACCTGGTATTAATCCAGAGAGCAGACTTGGGGAGGGAAAAGCAGCATAAGAAGCCAATAAGATGGGCTGCAGTGCTCATGTCCTAACAAGTATCATGCATGAAAGGAAGAAAGTGCAGAGTGACAGATGAACTCACCAGCCTGGTGCTTCTCCCATCACTGGCCAGTCACAGGCTGGGGGAGGGACAAGACCTGTAAGTGTAACCTAGCTGCAGCAGAGAATAAATGAGGTCTTCTCTCCTGACAGACAGGGCTGAGCGCTGTGGCACAGGTGCGCAAATCTCAGGACTGAATGGATAGACATGGAAAACTTGTATGTTATCTGTGTAATTCGCTGTTTGCCTGGAGTTTAGCATTAACAGCTGTGAAGATTTGCATGAGAGCGCGCCCTGGATTTTGAGGCTCCCAGAGCACAAAGGTAAAATCTCACAGTATGTGGGGGCACCACTAGATGCCTGCATTTATTTCATGCTCTATGGTTCAAAGTGTATATAGTTTTCCTTTAATTAAGCGTAGGTTTCTTTTTACTTTTATGTGTGAGATTCATATAGTTTTATTTTATCAAGACATAGGGTAAAAATAGATTTAGTTGCTTCATAATGCAGCATATTGAACAATCTCTAGCTCTGCAGCTGTTGTCCTACTTATTTTAACAACAAAATGTATTTTTATATATACGCTTAGTTCAGCTGAGACACGGCAGAGACCGATGCTGTAAACCCACAGATCATTCTTGATAGCTATAAAACCATCTCCGACTCTTGAAAATAAAATGAACACTAACCTTCATTGTGCTTTATTTTATATTTAGAAATATAGATGTGCAGAGCATAAAAATATATATATATACATTTTTTGTAATAAATTGTGTTTTCATCCTTGGCTCAGCTGGGCTCCAGGTGACTCTGCTTCGTCCAAATCCTCTTTTTCATGAAGATTTCAGCATGTTTTTGTGTTTGAGGAACAGGCTGTACAAAACTCGCAGGGTGGTTTTTAAATCTCTGTTCACAATCTCTGGAGATGGCAGCAAACAGAAAAGTATCAGACAAGATAAAAAAAAAAAAAATTATAATTGAATGGAAAATGTTAGCAGGCATTATTGATGATAACTTATCTATTTTAGAACAATTGTATAATTTTGATGACTGCTATGAGATGTTGGAATGTACTTTATGATTGTTCAGTAGACTTAAAGAGCTTCAAGCTTTAGTAAAATATTTCTCCCTACAGTGGTATATTTATATGCAGGTCCTTTTTATGTGCCTCCGTTAACAACAAGGACAATGCCAAGTTAAGCAAACTGATTAGCTTAATGGGAAAAGTATATGTCTACATGCATCTATGAGGGCCTGGCACTACATTTTTAGTTTGATATTGTCTACTCATTTTCCACAACGTTCTAAGTTTTAGCAATACATTTTCAATTGATTCATATGGCACTGAATTTTATTCTACTGGACTACAAGGGATTGAGCAATATATTTTTCAGTTCTACCTTGGAATATCTGTTCCACAAAGCCATTGGATGATTGCATTATTTGTAAGGTATACTTTCAGAGACAAAACTGTGGTCAGCTCAGGACAGTATACCACTCACTCGCTAACCAGGTACTGGCAAATCAGTGGTCAACTGAGGGCAATTTGCTGTGCTTTCCACTTGATCACTGGTTTGCCAGTGCCCAATCACCAACTAAGCACAGTACACTTTCCATGGGGTCCCCATTGTGGTCAGCCAAGGACAGAATATTTTCCACTTAGTAACCAGAGACTGGTAAAGAAATGTTCAACTAAGGACAGTATACAGTACATTCCACTTGATCACCAGACATTGAAAAACAGAAGTTTACCAAGGACAATATACTTTCCACTTGACTACCAGTGACTGGCAAAAACAGCGGTCAACCAAGAACAGTATATTTCCACTCTGTCAATGGGGACAGGCAAAACAGTGTTCACCTAAGAACAGTATATGGTACATTCCACTTGGTCACCAGACATTCAAAAACAGTAGTTTACTAAGGACAATATACTTTCCACTTGGCCACCAGTGACGGGCAAAACAGCGGTCAACCAAGAACAGTATACTTCCACTTTATCAATGGGGACAGGCAAAACAGTCATCACTGAAAGTCAGTATACTTTCCACTTGGTCCCCAGGGACTGGAAAACAATGTTCAACCAAGGGCATTATACTTTCCATCGTGATACCAGAGACTGTCAAAACTGTGGTCAACTAAGAACAAGTATATTTTGCATTTGGTTACTAGGGACTGGCAAAATGGTGAATCGATGAAGGTCAGTATAATTTCCAATTGATTACCAGGAGCTAGCCAACCAGTGATCATCTAAGGACAGCTTGCTTTCAACTTGGTAACAAAGGCAGCCTGCTTTACACTTGGTCAATGGGGACTGGCACACCAGTGATAATCTAAGGACAATATACATTTTACTTGGTCACTAGGGAGTAGAAAAATAGTAGTTATCAAGGAAAGATCTGTACATTTTCTACCAGGAACTGTACAGTGTATCTGGCACTGGGCTACCAGGAACTGGGAATATTATTTTCACTGAACCACCAGAGACCTGTTACCTCTCCATAACTGATTGGTTAGCATAGGCTTTACTAGCTAATAAGGAGTATATTATATAATATGGCCTTTCAGGAAATGGACAATTTATTTCCCATTCTCGAGGGATGGGGTAATATACCTAATAGGGATTCTGTAACATATACAGGTCCACCAGGGAATGGCAAAGTGTTTTAAATTTGTTCAGCTGTTATTCAAGCCATGTGGTTTATTGAGGCTGTAGACTGGTTGACTCTTTGTTCTGTAAATGTAAAGGAATATAAATGGATACACATTGGATGATTAGAATATATATAATGCATGCACAACACTGACCTGCAGGATCCACTGGGTTTGTTAGGACCCCTCCATCCGTGAGGAAATCCAGGGCAAGGCTAACATTGTGGAGCTGCCGAAGAGAATATATATGGTTTTAAGCAGAATCATAAATGTATCTAATATCAGTTTAATATCACATATAATAAAGCTTAGACATAAAGGTTACCCAAAATAACCAATCACTGATTATTTTTTTGTTGGCACACTAAACTGGAAAATTATGTGCTTTCTGGGTTACTTCCATTTGAATATCTTCATTGCACCTTTCACTGTTCATTTGAAAAATTGAGTACTGTTGGAACAGTCAGCTAGTATTTAATTGCTAGGTATGAAGGGGGCCCTCAAAAGGCAATTTTTTGACTAAGAAAGATCATTGAGGGCCTTCACTAGCAATAATCAAGACATGTGAGGGCCGGGGGCAATTTCCTACAGAAATTTGGTTGCTTTTTAAAGAAAATAATCTGTAAAACTTTGAATATTGTTCATAGATAAACCTGAAATGTATTTAGCTGATTTAAACTGAAAGATGAGTTGGTCTTTATCTTACCCAGTGAGAATAACACTCTTTAAAAGAACATTGAGAATGACATGGTAATGATCCATGTCTGTATGTAGGTTCCGAAACATGCTGCTATTAAAAAATATTGCATTGAGTGAACCAGTATTTTTCCCGTAATGTTCGCAAAAGCAAAGACAGGTCATATTATTCCAGGTACACAAAATTTCCAGATGACAGTTCTGTCTGTCCTCCTGACCATCACGCTTTGCATCTTGTAGGCGAACATATGCCTTGGCAAAGCTGTACAAACATTCTTCAGACGACTTGTCACTGACTTCGCACAGAGACAAACTATCTCTGCAACGCCAATGACTACTTTAGGGGAAATTTACATAAATTACATATTTTCACCTGATTGATGAAAGATTCATGAGCCTCTGGCGGGACTCTGATTCTCCCGACTGAGTGCGTTCCCGAGCAAACATTTTATTTATTCTGTCACTCAAATCAAAACATTTGTGCAGGATCTGAATAGGCTTCTGCTTCCTCCTGTCTGTCAGCGCTGATAGAGGAATTCAAACCTTAAATCAAGTTGTCAGGTTGTCATTCCCTGGCTGCGATTCTTGTAATCAGGCTTTAAGTGGGTGGGCGATCGCCCCGCTCCTGCATACTCCTGGAAGTTGGGGAGAGGTTGTTCTTTTTTGAGAAAGGAGCAATCTGACAGTTTCCATTGATTACAGTGATTAGTGAGGCTTGTGGAGTGAGGAATTATTGGTGATGTGACTGTCCTTAAATGTAAAAAGTGGAATTAAAATAGATGCCTAGTCCTATTCAGTAAGGAAGCATAAATAAATTGAGTGGGGGGGTTGAGGTACTCCATCTCTCAGGCTTAACTTCTTTTTCTGTGACCTGCCGTGTCTCACTAACAACTTCACAGAAGAAATGCATATATGTAATACCTGCCAAAGGATTTGCATGTCTGTCTGTCCTGCCCTGAGATTTACACAGTTCTGCCACACAGCACAGCCCTATCTGGCAGGACAAGAGACCCGATTGTCTCTCCTGCTGCTCAGTAACACTTACAGGTCTGATTGCTCCTGTGACTGAGCAGGGAAAGAAAAAGAAGCAGGCTGATGAGATCATCTCTCCGTTGTTATGCTCTCTCCTCCTATCAGCATGCTCATTGCTAGCATATAAGCCCTTCAGAATAACATACTGGCTATTGCTGCTGCTTACACTGCCTCTTCCAGCCTGAACTCTGCTGCATGGGGGATTGAAAGCAGCAAGTCAAAACAGGTACTTGTTGTATTTCAGAAAATACATTTAAAAATAGATCCATTAATACAGAACTGCTTTTGTCTCATTTATGCTACACTGAGCAAAATTATAAACGCAACACCTTTGTGTTTGCCCCTATTTATCATGAGCTGAACGCAAAGATTTACGACTTTTTCTATGTACACAAAAGGCCTATTTCTCTTCTGTTCACATTGGAGTGATTTGTTATGCGATTTGAGATGTCAAATTGCATGACAAGTCGCAGCCTACTGGCAGCAATGGCATTGTTCCAGTAGGTGCGACACTGATTTTTCAGCGCTGCACCAGTTTGCAAAAGTAGTTGCTGTACTATTTTTGCCGATTTCAGGTGCGATTTCAATAGACCACTGTGCATGAAGCCACACAGATTTCTATCAAGTAGCACCTGAAATCACGCTGACCTTGCTACTTTGAAATTGCGCTGCTTCTAGTGAAGTAGCAGCGATTTCAAAGTAGCATCAATGTGAACCAGTGCTAAATCTGTGTTAGTGAGCACTTCTCCTTTGCCGAGATAATCCATCCACCTCACAGGTGTGGCATATGAAGGCCCAAAACTCACAGCTGGTCACAATAAAAGGCCACTCTAAAATGTGCAGTTTTACTGTATTGGGGGGGGGTCCGAAAACCTGTCAGTATCTGGTGTGACCACCATTTGCCTCACGCAGTGCAGCACATCTCCTTTGCATAGAGTTGATCAGGTTGTTGATTGTGGCCTGTAGAATGTTGGTCCATTCCTCTTCAATATCTGTGCGAAGTTGCTGGATATTGACAGGAACTGGAACACGCTGTCATATAAGCCGATCCAGAGTATCCCAAACCCGCTCAATGGGTGACATGTCCGGTGAGTATGCTGGCCATGCAAGAACTGGGATGTTTTCAGCTTCCAGGAATTGTGTACAGATCCTCACAACATGGTGCCGTGCATTATCATGCTGCAACATGAGGTGATGGTCATGGATGAATAGGCCTCAGGATCTCATCACGGTATCTCTGTGCATTCAAATGCCATCACTAAAATGTACTTGTGTTCATTGTCCATAGCATACACCTGCCCATACCATAACCCCACCGCTACGATGGGCCACTCGATCCCCAAAGTTGACATCAGCAAACCACTCACCCACAGGACGCCATATACACTGTCTGCCATCTGCCCTGTACAGTGAAAACTGCAGGTCGAGACCCCAATGAGGACGACGAGCATGCAGATGAGATTCCCTGAGACGATTTCTGATAGTTTGTGCAGAAATTCTTTGGTTATGCAAACCAATTGTTGCAGCAGCTGTCCTCTTGGAGGTGAAGATGCTTGATGTGGAGGTCCTGGGCTGGTGTGGTTACATGTGGTCTGTGGTTGTGAGGCCAGTTAGATGTACTGCCAAATTCTCTGAAACGCCTTTGGAGATGGCTTATGGTAGAGAAAACCCCTGTTAGACTTACCGGTAACGGCATTTCCAGGAATCTTCCAGGACAGCTACTTGGAGAGAGTATTGGCTCCGCCTTCCACAGGAAACACAAACCAGACAATTTAAAAGGTCCCTCCCTTTCCTCTGACCCTCAGTTGTTTGAAGATCAAGTAAGCCTCCACCACCAGTGCACTCGGGGAGGGAAAAAATAAAGATTCCCTATCACCACCACCACCAGGTAAAACATAAGGATACCAGTGAATAAAGAATAGGGTGGGAATATAGACGCTGTCCTGGAAGATTCCTGGAAATACCTTTACCGGTAAGTCTAACAGGGGTTTTCCCCCCTCATCTTCCAGGACAGCTACTTGAGAGGATAAGCCTGGACAGCCTGGAGCACCTTCCTTCCAAAAGAGAGGTCCTGGCTGGAGAGCATCTGGGCTCTATAATGCTTCATAAATGCATGAGAGGAGGACCAGACAGCAGCTTTGGATATATCTTCCCATGATGCTCCTGCTCTCTCTGCCCATGATGAGGCAAGAGATCTAGTCGAATGAGCCCTAAGCCCAATAGGAGGGGTCTGACCTGATGACCTATATGCAACCGAAATGGCTTCTCTAATCCATCTGGCGATGGAACTTCTGGCTGCCTTAGACCCCTTTTTGTGGTCACTAAATGAAATTAGGAGGTGGGACTCACTAGACACTTCTAGATAATGTACAATACATCTTTTCACATCTAGAAAACTAAACCTTTCCTCCTCCAAATTCCTAGGGGAGGAGCAAAAACTAGGAAGCACTACTTCCTGGGACCAGTGAAAATTGGATGAGACTTTGGGCAAGTACAAAGGGTCCGGACTAATTACTAACCTGTCGTCTAAAATCCTTAAGAAAGGGTCCTTACAAGAGAGGGATTCCAAATCAGCAATCCTTCTCCCTGTTGTTATAGCCAAAAGTAAGGCAATCTTTTAGGTCACCATCTTCAAAGATGCCTCCTTTAATGGCTTGAAGGTTGCTCTGGTTAGAACATTCAAGACCAACGATAGGTCCCGGGGGGACCTGTTTAATTAATCTAGGCGTACGTCTAAGAATAGAGACAGGGCAGTAACTTGCACCCTAAGTGTGCTGACCGCCAGCCCCTTATCCACCCCCCTCTGTAACAAATCCAGTACACAGGGGACAGAAAAGGAGTCAATCCCTGCACTCCTTTGCCAGGATACAAACGGTTTCCAAATTTTACCATAAATCTTTCTAGTGACCAATTTACGGCTGTCTAGAATAGTGGCAATAACTCTAGCTGAACATCCTCTTAGTTGTAGGATGCGCCGCTCAGCCTCCAAGCCATCAAATGGTAAATCTGAGGGCTTGGATGGATCACTGGGCCCTGACGGAGAAGATCTTTCCTCTCCGGCAGGAGCCAGGGGGGCTCTACAGACAGAGCTCTCAGGACCGAGAAACAACTCCTCCTGGGCCACCATGGGGCAATTAAGATGACCTCCGCCTGCTCCTGCACAATTTTCCTGATTACCAGAGGCAGCAGTGGAAACGGTGGAAAAGCGTAGGCCAGAACAAATTTCCACTGGAAAGAGAGTGCATCCGTCCCTAAGGACCCTGTCTCTCTCCCCAGGGAAAAAAACTCTGGAAATTTCCTGTTGCGGGTGGACACAAATAGATCCACGTTGGGGACCCCCCATCTCAAAGTGATCTCCTGGAAGGTCTCTTGGTTTAGTTCCCAATTTCCAGGACTGATATTTACTCTGCCCAGGTAATCCGCTAGGACATTCGCCGTCCTGCTGATGTGAACCGCCCTGATAGAGGAAACATTGATCTCTGCCCAGAACAGTATCTCCTGGCTTAACACTAGCAAACTGTCTGAGCGAGTACCCCCTTGTTTGTTGAGATACGCCACCGTTGTGGAATTATCTGACAAGATTAATAGGTCCTTTGACCCAACCCTTGTCTCCAGTGTGACCAAGGCTTTCTAACAGCTCTCTGAAGTTCGAGGACTGGGCTGCCTCCTCTGGGCACCAGGCTCCCTGTGCTTGCCAGTCTTTTGCGTGAGCCCCCCAACCCCATAGGCTGGCATCTGTAGTAATCTTTACTGGGGAATGCTGCACCCAGGCCTTCCCTTTCTGCAAATGCAATGGTTGCTCCCACCTGGATAGATTGAAAAAATCGCCTTGTGGAAGACAGATGACCTGATCCAAAGAGCTCTTTCTGCGATTCCAATGACGCAGAAGAAACGACTGGAGGGGCCTGGAATGCAACTGGGCCCACGGTACACCCGGTATCGCTGCAGTCATTAGACCTAACAAGTGCATAATCTGCAGACAAGATGCCTGTGGCAGCTGTCTGAACCCCTGCACGGAAAGGAGGATCTTCAAGATCTTTTCTCTCGGAAGAAACATCTTTTGGGCCACTGAGTGTATCACGTACCCAAAAAACAATCGGCTCTGGGCGGGAACCAGAGATGACTTCTGAAGATTGACCTTCCAGCCTAATCTCTGAAAGGTCTGCAAAATCACTTGTAGATCCTGATAAAGTTTCTCCTTCTCTTGGGCAAATATCAAAAAATCGTCCAGGTACAGAACGATTGTAATCATTTGTAATTTGAAAAAAGCCTTTTCGTGAAAATTCTTGGGGCTGCTGAGAGACCAAAAGGAAGGGCCCTGAACTGCCAATGTTGTGGACCACTCTCCATTAGGATTGCGAATCTCAGAAATTTCTGATGATTCTGGCATATTGGCACATGAAGATAAGCGTCCTGGATATCCAACGTTATCATGAACACTTCTGGTAATAACAGATTCCTTAGGGAATAAATGCTTTCTATTTGGAACCGTCTGTAAACCAAGAATCTGTTCAGGACACTTAGATTGATGACCATCCGGAACCCTCCGGATGCCTTCCTCACCAGAAATACATGACAATACAAGCCTTGAAACTTCTGATCCTCCAGAACCAGAGAAATGACTCCCTCTGATTCCCATCGAGAAACTAGGTCTAACATGCCCTGTCTTCTCTCTTGGTCTCTGGGCAGCCGAGTGAGAAAAAACCTTCGAGGAGGAGGGGTTTTGAATTCCAACCCATAACCCTCTTGTATGACCTTGAGACTAAACGGATTTTGGGTGATCTCTGCCCATTCTTTGAAGAAATGGGTCAGCCTTCCTCCTACCCCTGACCTGGCGTCACTGGGAATTTTTAGCCGGGGTTGTAGGAGCAAAGAGCGCCCCACCTTTAGTCTTGTCCTTAAAAGACCACTTCCTTTTCATCTGCTGACCACCTTTGAAATTAGACTTGCTTTGAAAGCTACGAAAAGGCTTCTTATCCTGCGGTTTAACCTTCCTGGCTGGGAATTTCTTACTTTTCTCTGATTCACAAGCCAGTACTTCCTCCAAGGCAGAACCGAATAAAAGTTTGCCTTCAAAGGGAATGCTGCAGAGTTTATTCTTGGAGGTAAGATCCCTATCCCAGGATTTTAACCTAATTGCTCTTCAAGAACAATTAATTTGCGCCGACGTCTTGGCTACTGATCTCACTGAGTCAGCTGCTGCGTCGGCCAAAAATGCCACTGACTTGGCAATCAAGGGGAGGGGCTCTCTGATCACCTCCACAGGCGTATTGGAAGAGAGCAGGTCATCCAACCTGTGCACCCACACATAGAGATTTCTAGCCACACAGGTGGATGCTAGTGCCGGCCCCAGAGAAAAAGCAGAAGTATCCCAGGCTTTATGCAGTAGGGCATCTGCCTTCCTATCCATCTGATCTTTTAGCACACCCGAATCCTCGAATGAAAGATCTGATTTCTTAGATACCTGTGACATAGGACCGTCTAATCTAGGACACTTGAAAAACAATTCTTCAATATCAGACTGAAAAGGAAACCTCCTTTTATGTCCCCTAGACTGGAATAACTTTCTTTCAGGCTCCTTCCATTCTGAGAGGACCATGTCCTTGAGAGATTGATGAACAGGAAAAGACCTAGTCTTACATCCCTGCAGCCCCCTATACATCCTGTCCTGAATAGATTGAGACTGCTGGGGCACCTCAATCTGTTCCGACGTATAAATAGCTTTTAACAGCAGCTCATCTATATCTTCTATTGGAAATAGATATTTCGCTGTGTTAACCGTTTCTTCGACATCTGACATTGACTGATCGTCAGAGGAAGTATTTGAGTTTTCCCCCTCCTCTAGGTCAGAGACTGGCCGAGAACTCACAGTCTCTAATACCAGGGGAGGCAGAGATTTTCCTGTAACCGAGGGATCCTGGGACATTGTAATGGCCCTAGCAGTGGAAGTGGAAGGACCTAGTCCTGCTAACCTGTCATTGAAGGACTGAAAGGATGACACCACCTCTCTCATGGACACCATTAAGTCCTTTAGAGATGCAGCTGAATCAGCCCCTGCAACTGAAGCAATACAGGTCTCACATAAAAGCTTCTTACAGGTCTCTGGCAGTTTAGCTCTACAGTTCCCACATCTCCTTTTAACCAGTTTGTTAACCTAGAGAAAACAAAAGGCAAAATCTAGCATGTGTCTGTGCTTTAATTAATGCAAAACACCAAGATATACAGACCCCCCTGGTTCAAATGGCTTTTCCTAGGAGAGGCACTTACCTTAGGTACTGTATAAGGATTAGATGCAGCCACTGTGCCCCCATGAGCGGGTGCTCCGTCCTCCGGCCTCCATAGTATGTCAGTAGGCAGGAGGAACGAACGTTCAGCCGTTTTTCCTGCTGCCACGCTGTAATACAGCGTATCCCCTTTAATGAACACACGACTGTGTTCAAATGCACCGCGTCCGGAAGTGCGTCTACATCACTTCCGGTTCCTGTGCCCTTTGCCGCGTCACCGGAAATGCATCATCCGGTGCCATCTTGGTACACCCAGGGCGGAAGGAACACAAGGAGAGCGCTCCTCCATCATCTCCTGCAGTGTAGAATCAGCTGGGGAGTGGAAGTTGCCAATGGGGATCCTCAAAAGGCAAGTACCACAAGAAATCAAAGGGGGCCCCTTTCTAGTCTGTCCAAGCAGAAAATACTCCCGACCAAGCCACAACTTGTCTGAGTAACTAGAATAGGGAGGGTCCGCTAACCACAATCACCAGACTAGAAGAAAAAAAACAAACGTTACGGTGTGTCACCTGGAGGTCTGGAAACACAAAACAACTGAGGGTCAGAGGAAAGGGAGGGGCCTTTTAAATTGTCTAGTTTGTGTTTCCTGTGGAAGGCGGAGTCAATACTCTCTCATAGTAGCTGTCCTGGAAGATGAGGGGGGAAATGAACATTCAATTCAAGAGCAACAGCTCTGGTGGACATTCCTGCAGTCAGCATGCCAATAGCACACTCCCTTAGAACTTGCGACATCTGTGGCATTGTGCTGTGTGATAAAACTGCACATTTTACCATAGAGAGGCCTTTTACTGTGGCCAGACTAAGGCACACCTGTGCAATAATCATGCTGTCTAATCAGCATCTTGATATGCCACACCTGTGAGGTGGATGGATTATCTTGGCAAAGGAGAAGCGCTCACTAATACAGATTTAGACTGGGTTCACACTAGTCTGACAAATGGACCGACATTAGGAGCACAAGTCGCATTACATCATCAAATCAATGATTCCCTATGAGAGCCATCTTAACTGGTCCGACACAAGTCAGACCGACTTTGAAAATGGTTCCTGTACTACTTTTGTCCGACTTGGATCCTACTTCAGACCATTGAATATCATTGAAGTCGGATTAAAGTCGGATCATAGTCCTAACCTGATCCGACTTTGGCATGCGACTTGTGCTCTGTGGATCTTGAAGGGGAACTCCACACCAAATTAAAAAAAAAACGGCATGGGTTCCCCCTCCAAGAGCATACCAGGCCCTTTGGTCTGGTGTGGATTTTAAGGGGAACCCGGGCCATAATTTAGGGAAAAAAGGCGTGGGGGCCCCCCAAAATCCATACCAGACCCTTATCTGAGCATGCAGCCCAGCAGGTCTGGAAAGGGGGTGGGGACGAGCGAGCGCCCCCCCC
>BLSH010191985.1:1008756-1034530 GCA_018402905.1 Glandirana rugosa
GGTACTCTTTCCCTCCGAAGTTTCTTCCAGAGCCTCCTCTGCACTCCCCCATTCCAGGGCCTTCTTTGAAGCCTCCCTTTCTCATGGATGCCTCATGCAGAAAATACATAGGATGTTTGGACACTGGGCAGGACTAACAGGGAGACCTGCCTGTCCATTACACTTGATCGGGCGGCAGTGAGGGTGAGGGCGGCACCCCCCTAGATGTGTCATCCGGGGCAGCCGCCCCCCTGCCCTCCCCCTAGTTTCAGGCCAGGGTTAAATCATGAAAATATAACTGATAGATAGAGGGAGAAGGATTAGAACACCTGTCTGGTTAATTTTGCTGTCTGTATCCCCATTAGATAAATTCACCTTATTAGTCCTGATGACTGTTAGCACCAAACTTAAAGGATAAGTTCACCTTTGGGAACATGTAACATGTTTCCCCTGCTGCAGCTACTGCCATATCCCCCCTTCCCTCCTCTGGGACAGCAGTATGGGGAGAAGTTCCCCGTACTAGCTGTCACTTTTTGAAAACAGCGTGGCCTTGCAGGGCTCAGCCCACATAGCATGTCATTCATACACAGAGCTCTGTGTATGAATGAACTACAAGTCCCGACATCCTTTGCGGCTATTGGCTTGTAGTTCTCAATGAACTACTAAGGCACTGTGGAGCGCTGTGGTAGTTCATTGATTCTTCCTATCAGTGTATCTGCTTGATCTGCTGATCACTGGTGCAATGCTTTACAGGCTCCAAAAAAATATAACTGTAAACGTATCCTTTAAGTGGTCACAAGAACATGAACAGGGAGGGAATCTTCCAATGGGGAAACTAGTTCTGGTGACTACCTGGGATTTTCCTCACTTTGGTGGGTTTTTATTTCAATTCCAGTTGTGGCTATGGGACCGGAAGTAAATGGGAAATCATGGGACACAGCTGGCAAAAGGAACAACCTGACAGGGGTTATGACTCTTCCCTACTCTATTCATATTGAAAAGAAATATTGCCTTAATTTCTACTTTAATAGGTTTTGTGAATCACACAGTAATTTTAGCAGGAAGATACTCCTGTTGTGGCTCCCATCTTCTGCAAGGTACAGAGCCATTTTCTTTAACAGTATGCAACCTTATTTTAAATAATTCTGAAGTTATTTGTAATATAGGTATTAAAAAATATTCTGAATTGCTAGAGCTACTGCTTATATCTTTCAAGTCTAGCAGAAAATCTTAGTCTATCTTCAAAACTACAATTAGCTAAAAAAATTTTTGGTCAATTTCTGTGAAAAAAAAGACTGTAAAGAGGAGGTCTAGAAAATGTTGGACTTTACCTGGGAGTCCAAGTCAGTCACAGTAAGACTCAGGTTTACCAGCTGTTTATTCACAAAATTCACAATAGCCTGTAGGGAAGCAAGAGAAACATGTCCTTAGATGAATATTAATAGATAGTTTATTGTGAGATTACTGTAACTGTTTGGCTAAAAACATTCTCTTCTGCAAATGTATTCAGTATATTAGCAGGCATCATTGAAGAACAGCAGCTGGTACCATGCATGTATACACAGCTGCTTGATGAGGGGTAGGAAATATAGTTTGGTGATCCTGGGTCAAGTAATTCTCTGACTTTTTAATCATTTTATTATCAATCATCCAGTATAGCCTACTGATAACTTTGTGTCCAGCGGAGTCTACTAATACCTTATGTTGTTTGGAGTATACTGATAACTGCGTCCTGTACAGTCTATTGATAACTTTCTGTCCAGTGGAGTCTACTATTAATTTTGTGTCTAGTGGAATCTACTAATAACCGTGTCCAGTGGCATCTGCTGACAACTTTGAGTCCAAGGGAGTCTACTGATAACTATATGTCCAGTGGAGTCTACTACTAAATAGTGAAATCTATTAATAACTGTTTCCAGTGGAGTCTACTGATAGCTTTGTGGCTGGTGCAGTCTACTGATAACTCTGTGTCCAATAGAGTCTTCTTATAACTTTGGTGGAGTCTACTGATAATTATATATATAAATTGAATTATAGTTATTTACTAAAAGCTGGAGAGTGCAAAATCTGGTGCAATTCTGAATATAAACCAATCAGCTTCCAAATTGTATTGCCAAAGTTTAATTGAACAAGCTGAAGTTAGAAGCTAATTGGCTACCATGCACAGCTGCACCAGATTCTGAGTGCACTAGTTTTAACAAACCTACCCCTTTGTGTCCAGCGTAGTCTAATGATAACTGTGTCCAGGGGAGTCTATTGATAATTTTTTGTACAGTGGAGTCTACTTATAACATTTTGTCTGATGGCTTCTACTGATCATTTTGTGTACAGTGGAGTCTAATGATCACTTTGTGTGCCCAGCAAAATCTACTGATAACTTTGTTTCCAATAAAGTCTACTGATAACGTTGTGTCTAGTGAATTCAATTGATAGATTTATGTCCAATGGAGTCCACCTATAACTTTGTGTCCAGTGGAGTCTACTTATAGCTTTTGTGTCCATTGGAGTCTACTTATAACTCTGTCCAGTGGAGTATACTGATAACTTTGTGTCCATTGGAGCGTACTGATAACTGTGTATCTGGTGGAGTCTGCTGCTACCCTGTGTCTAGTGGAGTCTATTTATAACTTTGTGTTAATAGAGTCCACTGAAAACGTTGCATCCAGTGGAGTCCACTGATAATTTCAAGATGTCACCACTATGGCAAAATGCTTTATAGAAGACTGGATTTTCCAGTCGGAGGCAGAGCCTTGGAGAAATGAGAATTACTGGGCTATGGCAATTCCCCAGCTGCTGGAAGAGTATCATTTGGAATCTCTACTGCTACCCATCTCCTCCCTGGTGGTGTCAATGAACATGTATAGGAAATGATCTCCATTAAAATAGTTATACAAGATGGGGTCCCGTCACTAACCTTGGACCAAAGAAACCATTCTGCACCTTTCTCTCTTAAGTCCATAGTATACTTACTTTTAGGTAGAAAAAGTGATCCAAGAAATACTGTATATCACATGACAAAGTTGAACTTAAATATAGGGAACCTTTTTTTACTCTTACATGTAAACCAGTTTTCAGGCAGCAGGAAACCTAGAATGACAGCCCTACAATTCTTGCTGGCCTGGTCAATGTCCCATTTGACATGCAGTATCTTCAGAAAAGGAGCATTCATCCCCAAGGGGCAACCCAAGGCCTTAATAAAATTTATGTAGCGGGTTCTTCGCATCTCCCCCGGCTTTGTCAAGCTGGCGGAGGCTCTTCCGCAGCCTTGTCAAGCTGGCCGAGGCTCTCCCGCAGCCTTGTTAAACTGGCATAAGCTCTCCCATGGCCTTGTCAAGCTGGCTGTCGCCGAGTCTCCTGAGGAAGAAAGTGCTTGTCAGCTTCTCCTCACTGACACTGACTTCATTTGTTCTGCTCCTTCCCCTGCATCCTCATTGGCAGGGGGGAGGGAGCCAATCAGCAGCAGCAAAGCATTCTGGGAGATGTAGTCCCCACCAACAACGGCCCCATAGCCTTGTATGGGGACAGGACTACACGCCCCAGCATTCTCTGACAAGGAGGGAAGAAGGACTCCATCTTGTCTGACTGGGAGCTGGAGAGCTACCATGAGGCAAGGGGAAGACAGACGTGACCAGAGGGGCTTCTATTCATCGGGGCAACCATCCTGCCACAGTTCCAGGTGCCAGTGTGCTTATCCTGCCACAGTTCCAGGTGCCGGTGTGCTGATCCTGCCACAGTGTCACGGTCAGACGGTTGCAGACATCTTGACCGAAGGGACTCACAGGGTATCTCCAGGTGCCTACCTACAGACATTGTTGTATCTCTTGCTGCCGGGTTGCCAGTCGGGCATTCCCACAGAGCCGATCCTACGTGTCTATTTGTTTCCTGGTATCGCTGGATTGGTGAGCGGGCCAAAGCCCATCTTGTGCAAATTATCCTTACAGACACTGCATACAGACATCGTTGCCCCGTCCTCTAGTCACAGCCTACAACAGGAGGACCCTCATGTCATGTTCCTTATTATTGAGCCCTTGCATAGAGATCTCTTCGGACCTGAGCTAGCTGAAGATACCAAATATCTCCACAGTGAGGACTTCCATGTTTCTTCTCCACTTAGCCAAGGACTCAGTGTTAATACTTGCATTCATTAAGGGGGAATCCTGATCTTAAAGTATAAGTTGACATTAAAATCTCTCCAGCCCTCCTAAGAGACTCAGCGCTAATGAATACAAATGTTAAAGCTAGCTGAGCTTCTGCTAAAATCATAAAATATCAAAACAAAAACAGATAAAAAGTCCACTGTTCTTCAACCAGAATATAATATCTGTAGCAGCGCTTCCTCACATTCTTTTAATGTGACAGCTAATGTGTGCGCGGTCCATCCAATGAAACAGAAATAACCAGAGGAGATGGTGATGGAAAGTCAGGACAGGAGTGAAAAACAGTCCTCCGGTGATGTACGTGCCCCGTACACCTCAAACTGCACCACGTGAAGCACTCCCTAAAGGCTTGCACTTACCAGATCTGATATAATCACACACATTGGGTTATAACCAACAATGTTCCTCACAGTCCCGTCTTACATCAGATAGACTTCCGGGTGGGCATGCAAAAAAAACACTGGACATAGGGTAATACTGTCTACGTTTATTAAATGCCCCCACTCAATAGCACACTTACAAGCACAATAAATCAATTTGCATAAAAACAGACTCTGAGAGTACGTCACATCACCCTTCCATGGATAGCTCAGACCATCCGTCCCTCTCACAGATCGCCAGCCTTGCTTCCTGGTGGTGGAGCACACCCATCACTTCTGGCAGCCACCTGGGTATTTCTGTTTCATTGGATGGACCTCGCACACATTAGCTGTCACATTAAAGGAATGTGAGGAAGCGCTGCTACAGATATTATCTTCTGGTTGAGGAACAGTGGACTTTTAATCTGTATTTGTTTTTATAAGTTGACATTGTTTGAATCTTGTGCAACGTATATGCTCTCGGCCCCTGTGAGCTCAGGATCTTAGGGAAACAGGCCGGCCGGTAAGAAGCTGTCTCTGTTCCCCCTTTATGCCTGAGCACATAGGTTACATTTAATTCTTTCAAGTTTACTAACACGGTGTTGACTGCAATCTCCATTTGTTTCAGTCCTATACTGTCATGTATTAGAGTTTGCCAGTTTCTGACCACTGGATGACATTATTACTGTTTGCTTTATGGTAAAAGTCTTCCAGTAAACAAACTTTGGTTTACAACATTGCTTGCCTATTTACTGTTGTGTCGGTGATAACACTGTTCGCTAGGTGTGTCAGAGGGGCTGGAGCTGTTACTGGGGTTGTAAGGCAGAGTACAGGACCAAACATATTCAAGCGGCTCCTACGGGGGCAGCGCTACATTTGCTTGATAAGTTCCACCTTTAACCACTTCAACATATATATGCTTTGCGGTCTGCAAGTGGTTTACCGAGATTATGGCTAAAGATATCAGCCATAACCCCAAGACTTTTTTTTTCAGCAGACGGCCGGTTTCCAGGGGAAGGGGATCCCCTCCTGTCGATTGCCGATGCTTCTTGTTACCGCTGGTTCACCGGAGAAATGATCCAACAGTGCGGTTGTCTACTCCCATAGGCGATCAAAGAGTTAAAACTCTTTGATCGACTCTATGGCCTTGGAGGACCAGAGAAACCCCATGAAGTAACTTCCAGTCCAGGCTGGAAGAAAAAAATAAAAATGAAAGTGAAAGATCAAAAAAACTTTTCTTTTTTATCTTTTGCTTTAAAAGGTAAATAAGAGATTTGGGGTCTTTCTGACCCCAGATCTCTTCATAAAGAGGACCTGTCATCCTTATTTCTATTTCAAGGGATGTTTACATGGGTACATGGTTAAAGCAGTTGTATCCTCTATCATAAAGTTTTTCTTTTAACTCTAATCCAATATTATATCTAATTGTGAGTTAAACTATCCTATTTATAATAAAAGAAACGTCCTCTTACTGTATATAAAAGATATTCGATTTTCGTTCTGCTTTCCTGTTCAATGCCGCCATTTTAATTAAGGGCTTCCACGTCCAGTACAGTTCCCCATTTCTGCCCTCACTTCTTATGCCGGTCCGTAATCCAGCGCATGTGCATGAGGAAATAAATTGCAGTCTCTTCTTTAACACTTCGCTCCTCCTTCTCTGTCTCGTGATATGCCGGGGGGGGGGGGGGGGGTCTGACGTCAGCTATAGGAAATGACGTCGCCCATATACCCCAAGCATATTTACGGCGGAGTCCTGGCCTGCCCATAAATTTGTGATATACTGCGCATGTGACGTCAGGGCAAAGGAAAATACAGAAATATGAAGAATAACGGAGGTAGGAGCACTGACATACAGCGCTATGAATTCTGCTTACTGATAGGATTGTAATACAAAAAAGTTATAGAAATGATGATACAACCACTTTAAACGAGGAAAAATAATAATTTCAAGCTCCACCCTCCTTTTAAAGCTCCCAGCCTGTTATTTTAGCTCAATCAGCATTACAGAGTGATTTCCAGCCTTGTCCTCATCAACACTGACACCATGTTAACAAGAGAATCACTGACATGGCATCAGCTGGTCCTTTTGTGGCAGGGCCAAAATGCAGTGGAAATGCTTTTTTGGGGGGGGAGGATTAAGTTCATTTTCATAGCAAAGAGGGACTTTGACATTAATTGCAATTCATTTGATCACTCTTCATAAGATTCTGGAGTATATGCTAATTGCCATCATAAAAAGTGAGGCAGCAGACTTTGTGAAAATTAATATTTGAGTCATTCTCAAAACTCGATGTCCTCCAGCACCCGCTGATCATTCGGTACAGTGGCAGAATGGCGGTCTACCTATGTAAACGAGGCAGATTGCCATTCTGTCAGTAGGAAAGCCATGGATCCTGTGTTCCTGCAAAGCAGGGACAATGATCCATGTCTTCCCCTAGTAAAAGCACACTCCCACACTGCAGTAAAACACTGGTTAGGCACACAGTTAACCCTTTGATCTCCTCTGATGTTAAAGTGTTACTAAACCCACAACAGTAAAATCTGTCTGTATGTGCAGAATAGCATGCTTGTTATACTCACTGTGGAACTTAAGGGGTTAATCCTCTGCATTGTGTAAAAATGCTCTTTGTTCCTATATGGACAGATTCTTCCCTCCTGCACTGTCTATCTTGGCAAGGACACATGATACAGTGAGGGTAGCCGTCCTACACATGCTTAGTTTAGTCTCTATTGCTGAAGAAAACATTTCCTGTTTCAGTTGAGCTGTTCAAGTCACATGATATTGACATCACACATGTGGGCTTGTATACAGGCTGTAGTGGAAATCTCCTCCTACCTGAAAACTCAGCACTGGACAAACCGCAGTTTATCATGTGACCGTGGTATACAGATCAGCGAAAAAGGTATATAGTGGCAATATTTTAATTTAAAAAGAAGATTTATAAGCTGTGGGCACTGTGGTGGGACAGAGGAACTATTTTCATATTACTGGGTTTAGTAACACTTTAACCCCTTCCCAGCCAGTGTCATTAGTACAGTGACAGCGCATATTTTTTAGCACTGGTCACTGTATTAGTGTCACTGGTCCCCAAAAAGTGTCAAATAGTGTCAGAATGTCCGCCGAAATATCACAGTCCCTCTATAAGTTGCTGTTCGCCATCATTACTAGTAAAAAAAATTGAAAGAAAAAAACAAAGTTATTAAAATATCCCATAGTTTGTGGACACTACAACTTTTGCACAAACCTATCAATATACGCTTATTGGGATTTTGTTTACCAAAAATATGTAGCAGAATACTTAGTGACTTAAATTTATGAAGAAATTCGATTTTTTATTTTTTTTATTAGATATGTTTTATAGCAGAAAGTATAAGATGTTGGGTTTGTTTCAAAATTGTTGGTCTTTTTTTGTTTATAGCACAAAAAATAAAAAACGCAGAGGTGATCAAATGCCACCAAAAGAAAGCTCTATTTGTTGGGAAAAAAGGACATACATTTGTTGTTTGGATACAGCGTCCCATGACCACACAATTGTCAGTTAAATAATGCAGCGCTGTATCACAAAAAATGGCCTGGTCAGGAAGGGGAGTAAATCTTCCGGAGATCAAGTGGTTAACGTTTGCATTGTATAGGATAATGGGATCAAGCTCTTATCTGATTTTGTGTGGTATAAATTATCCGTGAATGTACAATAGAGTTAGTTCCAGTTTGCAGCTAAGGTAGTGTTGTCTAGTCCTTGGGTGTAATTCCCAGCTATAATACCTGGTTCCTGGTTCCAGAGTGGAGGAAGCTGTATCTTGGTGGAGGCACACAAGCTGGGTGCCAAGCGGCCTTTCACACAATGCTGTGCAAATACCATGTGACATAAAACATTGCAAAACACACCATTTTATTCTCTAGGGCCTCTGCTAAAATAATATATATATAATGTTTGAGGGTTCTAAGTACTTTTCTAGCAAAAAAAAAACAGATTTTTAAATGTAAACAAGAAATTTTGATTCCTTATATGATACTGTATTTGCAAGTTTGGTTGTGGTCTTATTTGGGTGGGGCTTAAAAAAATACACACACATATAAACTATATATATTCAGATTTTCCTGCATGGTTACTGTAGCTGAAGTTACAGTGACTTCAGCAGTAATTCTAAAAGGTTATCAGTAAAATATTAGAAAGGGAAGATTAAGGAACTAATACAAAAAATCATTATAGAATCAGCAACACATACACCACATAGAAAACCTTTGGTGTTCATGAAAAGCCCAGTTGTTGCACTTGACCCCATGCTTATATAAATTACCTGTTTAACATCATTTATCTTGTCTGGGTTAATTTCAAAGAGTTGGTCAAAGGCATCCTTCTCTAGGACAGGAAAGAATGTAAATTGGAATATAAAATGTATTTTATATCAATAATTACTATTACAAACATAGAGGCTTTGCTTACACAGATTAGACACCTGGACAAACACTGGACAATGGTTACATTATATTTTTTCATTTTTCAGATTTGACTATTTTTATAGAACCTACAGGGAGATCTATCAATTTAATCACACAGCAAAGCAATGCATGGAGCCCCTCTGTCACAGTGCTCTGATAATTTCCTATATAATCTGCAGGTCTGATCTATCAGTTGGATAGCTAAGGTTCTGCCCTGAATTAATTTATGAATACCATTTTAGCTTCTGATTAACCTGTAGTGAACCCTAATAAATTTGTATTAACTCTGTCATTACCTTCTCTCCTTAGAGTTTTTTTACTCTTTTATTTGTATATAAGCTTTTTTTTTTTTTTTTAATCATAAAGGAGATTTTATTGTACAAAATCATGAAAAAGTACAGACAATCGGAATAAAGAGTAGGCTTAAAACTCTCAACAGTATAAACAATGGATTGGTATTTGTGCATTTACAGAGATTGAACCAGTATATATAGAATCTGCATTTGACAGCTATGTATATGTTCCATTTGTACAATAAAGGACTTAATTTTGTCATAATCCGAAATAAAGAACAAAAGAACAATAATAAAGAACTGAACTAAGTTATATAGTGTCTTATCTTGTCGAACACGTTTTACAGGTGTGTTACACTATTAGCCGTCTCATCACCGGATTCCACTGTCATCATCTTTATATGATCCAATCGAATTAGGTGCCTGAAGAGACAACCAGTATCTCGCTAACAGTTTCCTAGCCATGTAGAGCAGCCTAATCAATGCAGTGTAAGTGCTGGGGGAGTAAAGTTCTTCCCCCAGTCCCCCAAGCAAGCAAATGGCCAGGTGTAGTTGTAGTTGATATACACTATTGATAGTTCTGACCACCCCTTGCCAATATCTTACTAATTTTGGGCATTTCCATAATAGATGAAGCAGGGTGCCCGGCTGTAGCTGACATTTTGGACATAAGGGGGAGTCCTTTCTGCCCAATTTGTGTAGTTGCACAGGGGTTCTGTATACTTGATGAAGAATAAATAGGTGTGATAATCTATGTGCTGTGGATACTGACACTAGTGGACTGATCGGCAGAATCTGCAGCCATCTTTCCCCCTCAATAGGGTCAATATCTGATTCCCGCTTTTCTCTGCATGGTAAAAGATCTGAAGCCTGTACATGTGATAGTAGACATGCCTTTATACGGGTGTAGCGCCCCCATAGTATAGGTGCATTTTGTAGAAGGGTTTTTGGCTAGAAGAGGTAAATTTAGTCAGGCCTGACTGTGATGTGCAGGCCTGATTGTTTTGATCTGGGCTGGGAGGAGAAGCTCAGGGAGGATTGGATGGACTTAACAGATGAGGTCACCAGAACTTCTCACTTCTATCTAGAAACCTGGAGAAGGTTTTCTGATCAGAGAACTGGGAGCTGTGTGAAGCCATCTGGAGTGTTCTAGGGAGCCCTGACCAATCCCCAAGCAGGATTGGCAGGGGGCAGGCCTCCTTAAATACTCCAAGTCAGCTCAATCTGGGACGAGTAGTGTCGGGTGGAAGTATGGAGATGTAGCAGAGGCACTGTGGTGCAAGCCCCTACCTGGGAGGTCGCCCCGAGTCTGGGGAGGGTGACCTTGGGGCCTGGGTGTTCGGGTGCAGCCAGGAAGCAGAGTGAATCCTGGTTTTGCACATGAGGAACAGGAGAACAGCAGAGGTGCTACAGGAGGAGTGAGAGACTTTAAAGTATCCACCGGTGCGGTGAGTGACGGTCCCTGGGACTGGAAGAGAAAGTGCTGGAGCAGGCTGGGAGAGGAATGGTGGACAGTCTGTGGGAGCCTTGGGAGCCAGTCAAGGGAAAGGAGAGTCACTACCAGAGAGCGGGTCAATGGGACCTGGAAGAGGATGGGCTGGGAGTTGTAGTCTGTCAAAGGCCCAGTTAGCACTAAAGTACTTTGCTGCACATTCAGGGGCCTGAGATCCCTGGCCTATAATGGGTGTTCCTGAGGTCCTGCTGAAACAGGGTAGGCCTCACCACGTGCTAACTGCGGTGAAGAGAAAGGTATAGAGAAGCCTGATAAATTTCCCTTCAGGCTGGAAACTAAGTTTGGAGCTGAAGAGAAGCAAAGGAGTAAGGAGTGTAAAGTGAAGAGTTCTGTGTAGTGAGAGAACTGTAAAAGAAACGGTCAGCAAGTGAAGTGCTGGAGAGCTGAGAGGAGCAATAGTCTGCAGAGGGAGAGTCTGCAGTGAAGTGAGCATATAGAGGCTTGTATATGAAATCTTTGTACCATAATTCTTTGGGCACCTCACAGTTACCCCTTATCCCCATCCAAGTTATTTCCCCAAATAATACAACAAAAACAAGAGCCAATCTGGTCAGTGTCTCTGGATGTGTGATATATGGTGTGAATGAGCTATCAGGTGAACCACTGCTACAATCCACTCTCAAGGGAGCACATGGCTACATGGGAAATAATACCTTTTTTGTCTGATATAGCCAAGACTGAGTTAAGAAAATCAGATTCATCCAACCTAAATACTGTGCTTCTACCCTGTATTCCCCTACAGCATGTCTCAGTTGAAAGTACCTGTAGTGACTATTGGGTATCTGGGGGAATTCCAGTCTCAGTTGGTCTAAAGTCTTCAAGGTTGACCCTTCAAACAACTGTGAGAGATATTTAATGCCAGCCTCTTTCCATAGTGAATAACCAGGAGTTTTCGCTAACTCAGGGTACGATCTATTGTGCCAAATAGGGGTACATTCTAGGAAACCGGTAATTCCCATTATTTTCTCAATCGCCTTCCAGAGTCTAACAATCATCCGCACAGTTAGACTGTCCAGTGAAACCTCCGGCAGTCCCATCTCCAACTGGGACATTGTTGAATACTCCTCAAGGGATTCAATCATCAAGGTTCTGGAGGGGTCCAACATCCCTGGTAAGTCCCATCAGAAAGGTGCTGTAGCTGTGCGGCCAAAAAGTAGGTAAAGGAGTGGAGGACAGCTAGCCCCCCCTTGATCCTTGGGTACTGTAGTGTAGACAGTTTAATACGGGCCACCCCATTTTTCCAGATCAATGCTCTGTATTGGGAGTCTATATGGGCAAACCAATAGTGAGGTATCCAGACTGGGGCATTATGCGGGATATACAGGAGCTGGGGAGTCCACACCATTTTAATGAAATTCACCCGTCCTGTGACTGATAAGGGTAGTTTGCACCAGTTTGCACATTTCTTCTTACATTTATGCAGAATGGGTTTGAGATTTAAATTTATATAGTCATTAGTATTCCCCATCACTACAATTCCCAGGTATTTGAAGGAGCAGACTACTTCTACTTGATATGCCGATTCTGGAAGAGCTGTCTCCAGGGGATCCAACAGCAGAAGGGACGACTTGTGCCAGTTAATGATAAATCCCGATTATAGCCCAAACTGGGTAATAAGTGTCATCATTGCCTCCAAGGAACCAGCAGTATCCTCCAAATATATAAGGGTGTCGTCCAAGTATAGAGAGAGCTTATCCTCTCTCCCACCCCGATGGAACCCAACAATCTCTGGGAAGCCCTGATCCTGGTTGCTAACGGCTCTGACGCTAGGGAAAAGAGCAGGGGTGAAAGAGGACACCCCTGCCTAGTTCCTCTAAATAATGGAAAAGCGTTTGAAAGTACTCCGTTTACTCTGACTCTCGCCTTAGGAGCTGTATACAGTAGCTGTACCCAGGATAGGAAGCACTTCCCAACTTGGAACCTATGCAACACTGCCCAAAGGTATTTTCACTCGACGCTGTCAAAAGCTTTGGCAGCGTCGAGGGAGAACACTGCCCTATTACCCGGGTTATCCACTGGAAGCTGAATATTCAAAAATAATCTACGTATGTTCAGGGCCGTAGATGTGGCTGGTATAAAATCAGACTGGTCTAAATGCACCAAGTTGGACACTACACCTGCCAGTCTGGTTGCGAGTACCCTAGCCAGTAGCTTAATATCGGTATTAATAAGGGAAATGGGTCTATAGGAGTCGGGCAATAACGGGTCCTTGCCAGGCTTTGTGATCACTACAATGACTGCCTCAGTCATAGACTAAGGGAGAAATCCACTCTTAAAGGCAGCACTGAAAGTCTCCAAAAGAGAGGGGAGAAGGGGTTTACTCTACCTTTTGTAGGTCTCTGCTGGGAGGCCGTAAGTGCCCGGGGATTTACTATTTTCCATTGACGCTACAGCTTCAGCTAGTTCTTCTATTTTAATGGGAGCATTTAATTTTTTGCGAGCAGCAGAGGACAGGGTCGGAAGAGGATATTGGTCCAGGAACTGCAACAGCTCCTCCTCCGTCGGGTCAACCTTAGAAGAGTAAACATCCTGAAAGAAGTCACTGAATACAGAAGGCATTCGCTCCAGGTCATGGATTAGTTGCCCGTTGGGTCCCTGAATAGCATCTATATGTGACTTGGCTTGCTGTGAGCGAGAGAGCACCGCCAGTAAATGTCCAGTGCTCTCCCCTTCCTCAAAATATCT
The DNA here is from genome assembly GCA_018402905.1 of Glandirana rugosa. Taxonomy (NCBI): domain Eukaryota; kingdom Metazoa; phylum Chordata; class Amphibia; order Anura; family Ranidae; genus Glandirana; species Glandirana rugosa. Next base: position 1,022,184 of record BLSH010191985.1, read on the forward strand.
CTGCTGGAGGAAAAAAATCACCTTTTCTCTGCAGCAGTGAGCACAACTTTTTGGTACAGGGTCTGAGCCTCCAACCAATGACGTTCAGTGGCCTGCGAGGGATCAGCAATATATAATTCTTCTGCTCCTTTAACCTCCGTCAAGACTGTTGTCTCTCACTGTCAGGAGACCACTTCCGCCTCTGAAATTCGGGCCAGGAGACCCATGCACGGGCGCACATAGCGTGTGCGCGTGCCTGTGCACCAGCACGGTCCCCAGACAGTCATTTAAGCTGACAGCACCTTGCAATTGGTGCTGTCCGTTCTACAGCTTTACTGTGTTTCTTAGTGATCTGTTCTGACCTTCCTGTTACCTGTGACCCGGCCTGAACCCGTATCTGCTTGAACACTGCCTGCACCGACCCCCGGCTTGCCTACAACCACTCTTCTGTCTGATCCCTGTGTACCTCAACCTGCCTGCCTGTTAACGACCCTGCCTGCACTCGACCATTCGATTGCCTGCTCCTCCTGTACTGCTTTGCCCGCATGTTATTGATCCGGCCTGCATCACTACTCTTCAGTCTAGCAAGGACTTCTGGACGACATCTTACCATCACATGTGTCAAATCCAGCCCTCGTGCTCCCATGTGCTCCAGCGCTCCCTGTCTGTTCTACCAGGGGTTCAGGAACCAGGGCCGTAAGAGAGGTTGCCTACTGCATAAGTCAGACTCCACCATCAGGTACGTGACACCCACTCTCTAGTTGCATTTTTAATTGAGGAGATTTATCGCATGAGAAGGTCTCTAAGGTGTGCCTTATGAACATCCCAAACAACTCCCATGGCCGCTGTATCCCTATTAGATTTTAAAAAGTCAGTGAGTGCTCTAGGTATGGGATCATTGGGTGGGAATAATTGGAGCCAGAAGGGGTTCAGTTTCCACAGCCTCTCCCCAACGGTACCTGGAACAGTAACCATCGTTCTAACAAGGGAGTGGTCTGAGATGCTGCATGGGACCTATTCGATCAGGGAAGCCATCGGGTTACAGAGGCAAAAGTCTATACGGGATATCGCTCTATGTGTTGAGGAATAGCAAGAGTAGCATTTCTTGTCAGGGGAACTGTTCCTCCACACATCTCTCAGGCACAACTCCTGAATCAGTCTGGCAAACGGGGTATGGCCGTATGCGGTATGGAATTAGCAGGGCGTCCACTATGTGGTGACCATCTATCCATGTGTTTGCCTAGGAGATTATTAAAATCTCCCATGACCCAGATGGGTACATTAGTATATGGGGGCTATGAATTGTGCTAAGCAGTTCAGGCTCTCTGTTAGGAAGACAGCCTCTTGGCTGTTCCCGGCTCTCCGTGTGCGCGCGCCAATGGTGGCAATATCGGCCATTTAAGCAGGACAGCACCAGGAAGCAAGTGCTGCCCGTTCTACAGCGTTCCAGTACCCTGTGACCCGTGAGCTACTTTAAGTGACTTCCTGTATCCTGTGACCCCGGCTCCCCTTGGACTTTGTTGCTATCTGCCTGCCCTGACCTCTGGCCTGTCTACGACTACTCTTTGCCTGCTCCTTTGTACCTTTGTTGCCCGCACGTTGCCGACCCTGCCTGAACTCGACCACCCGCCTGCCTGATCCTTCTGTACTTCACCGCCAGCCTGTTAACGACCCGGCCTGCACCAGTACTCTTCTGTTGCACGAGCTCCAGTGGCTTCTCAGCTGCCATCAGAGACTGTATCCAGCCCTCGTACCCCCCTGTACTCCAGGGGTCCTTGAACTAGGGCCGCAAGAGAGGTTGTCCCCTGCACAAGTCAGACTCGACCACCAGGTACGTGACCGTAACGGACAGCCATGCCCGAGTATGCGCAGGGGACCTCTCCCATGGATGATCTGAGTGTGCACCTGGATGGCCTCACTCACGGCATAAGGACCCTCCAAGAGGGGTACACCTATCTGGAAGGGAGTATATGGGAGCTGTCCACCTCATTTCCAGCTGTTCCCCATCAGTCTCCTCCGTGCACCATTGTGGCCCTGCCCATGAAGCCCGATGTACCTCTGCCGGGGGACCGCCGGAAGTTCCGGAGCTTCCGTACCTCATGCAAGTTATATCTCACTCTCCAACCCCGGACTTTTTCAGTGGAGGCAACTAAGGTGGGGCTGGTGATTTCACTGCTCTTGGAGGAACCACAAGCATGGGCCCATCGCCTATTGGAGCAGCAAGCCCCGGAGACTACCAGTTTGGACCGGCTGTAACAAGCGATGGCCCAGCTCCAAGCAGACCCCCACGTAGTGGCCACGGCGGAAGCAGCCCTTTGCGCCCTGCAGCAAGGCCGCCGCACGGCGGAGGAATACGTCCCTGAGTTTCGGCGCTGGTGCGCTGACACGGCCTGCAACGAGGCGGCCCTCTGTCATCAATTCAGGCTGGGCCTCTCAGAGCCGCTCAAGAACGAGCTGGCTCGCGTTGGGGTGCCCCCTACCCTCGACGCCCTGGTCGATCTGTCCATACAGATCGATCGGCGCCTGTGGGAACGCAGGATTGAGAGGTCCACGGGGGCTGCACGCCTTACCGGGATGATGCCCAGAAGTTCCAGCGGTCCTGATTCCAGTCCGGCCGCTCCCTCCGTTCCACCAGACCCGTCCGAGTCCTTGCAAACCAGTTTCCACCGCCTACCATTGATCTCAAAAGAGCGCCAGAGACGCATGGTCCTCAGCATCTGCCTATATTGTGGGGGGCCTGGGCATCTGGTGAAGAATTGCCCTGTTAAGGCCAGCAAGCGGGCCACTCCGACCCAGAAAAACCTGATGCATTTACCAAGCAACAAAGCTCATCTGGTCATCTCTGTGTCACTACAGCTTCCCAGTGGGGATATCCGAGTGCAGGCAATTATCAATTCAGGAGCTTGCAGCTGCTTTGTTGATGTCACTTTTGCAGCCAACCACCAGATCCCACTTCGACCCAAGGACCATCCAATGGTCATCCAGCTGGCCAATGGAACCATTATTAAATCCGGCCATGTTACCCAGGAGACCATCCCTGGAGAAGAAAGACCGGTCCCTCAGGCCCTGTATAGATCTTAACAGGGTCACCATCAAGAACAGGTACCCCCTGCCTTTGGTCCCCGAACTTTTCCAGAGGCTAGGAACTGCAGCCGTGTTCACAATGTTGGACCTCCGCGGGGCATACAATCTCATCCGCATGCAGGAAGGGGATGAGTGGAAGACGGCCTTCCAAACCAGGTTTGGTCACTATGAATACCTAGTTATGCCGTTTGGACTTTGCAACACCTGGTGAACGATATTTTCAGAGACTATCTTGACCAATTTGTAGTGATCTACCTGGACGACATATTAATCTTCTCCCCTTCCCTGGAAGAACATCGCAGGCACGTGAGATGTGTGCTTGCCCGCCTTCGACAACATGGCCAATATGCCAAGGCAGAGAAATGCGCTTTTGAACGCACCAGCATCTCCTTCCTCGGCTTTGACATTTCGGTCACAGGAATAATCATGGACCCGCAGAAGGTCTCAGCCATCCAGGACTGGCCTGCGCCAGTCAACAGAAAGGGTGTCCAACGGTTCGCAGGATCCGCAAACTTCTACAGAAAGTTCATCAAGGGGTTTCAGCGGTCATTGCGCCCATCACCCAGCTTACGAAACAGGGTTAGCGTTTCCGTTGGACTCCTGAAGCTCAAGAGGCTTTCACAAAACTTAAAGAACTGTTCACCTCCGCTCCCATCCTTAAGCACCCAGACCCGGCTCTGCCTTATGTCCTTGAGGTGGACGCATCAGAGACGGCAGTGGAAGCAGTTCTCTCTCAGAGATGAGGCCCAAAGGCCGCACTCCATCTCATTGCCTTCTTCTGCCGAAAGCTCTCACCCCCAGAAAGGAATTACGACGTCGGTGACTGGTAGCTGCTGGCAATTAAGTCCGCCCTGGAGGAATGGCTGTACTTCCTGGAAGGAGCGATTCACACTGTTCTGGTGTTCACAGACCATAAGAACCTCGAGTACCTGCGGACCGCTAGGAGGCTTAAACCTCGCCAGGCAAGGTGGGCACTATTCTTCTCGAGGTTCCAAATGCACATCACATACAGGCTTGGGTCTAAAAATGTGAAGCCGGATGCCCTGTCCAGAATGTTCCATGACCCGGGAGATACTTCTCCCCCAGACACCATCCTACCTGCCAATAGCTTCCTGCTGACACAAGAGGACTTCCTCACCCGGATCAGATGATCCTTAGTCGGTCGCACCATGCCGCCAGATCAAGGGCTCACCATAAAGGACGGGCTGTGGTGGCGGTCAGGCAACCGACTCTTCATCCCGCAGGAGCTGCGCCTAGCAGCGCTTGAACTCTGCCATGACCTCAAATTAGCCGGGCACTTCGGGGGTCGTAAGACGGCAGAGCTGCTTTCACGCTCATTCTGGTGGCCCCGCCTGAACGAGGACTGTAAGGACTATGTGAGCGCCTGCCCTGTCTGTGCCAAGAGTAAGACTGAGAGGTCTAAAGCTTGGGGTCTGCTGACTCCATTACCCATCCCGGAGTGACCTTGGTCCCAGATCTCGATGGACTATATAGTGGAGTTGCCTCAATCGGCAGTCTTCAGTACCATCCTTGTGGTGGTAGACCGCCTCACGAAGATGGCTCACTTCATACCCATGAAGGGTACCCCCACAGCAGCTGAAACTGCTGACATCTTCATCAAAGAGGTGGTCCGCCTTCATGGTATTCCCAGCAACATAGTCTCGGACCGAGGAGTACAGTTTACGTCCCGCTTCTGGAGGTCTCTGTGCTCGTCCTTGGGAATCAGTCTTGCCTTCTCCTCCGCATACCATCCACAGTCGAACAGTCAAACAGAGAGAAGTAATCAAACCCTGGAGCAGTATCTCCGCTGCTACTCTGCCTACTCTCAGGATGATTGGATTTCCTTGCTGCCCGTAGCCAAGTTCGCATACAACAACTCCATTCATTCTGAAGCATTCCAAGCAAACCCCATTCTGGGCGAACTTCGGCTACCACCCTACCTTCTTACCTGGCCTGCCCCCAGAGAGCTCTGTACCTGCCGTTTTGGAAGTCACCCAGTTCCTGGAGGAAAACAGTAAACTCTTTCCCAGACCAAAGCATTCAGTAAGAAGAGTTTCGACAAGGGAAGACGAGGAGAATTGGAACTGCAACCAGGCCAACAGGTCTGGCTATCAACCAAAAATCAGAGGCTAGCCTACCCCTCCAGGAAACTGGGGCCAAAATACATTGGGCCCTTCTCAGTAAAAAGACAGATTAACAAGGTCGCATTAGAGCTGGATCTACCCGCATCACTCCGCATTCACCCGATCTTCCATGTGAACCTGCTCAAACCTGTGGTCAAGGACCTCTTCCCTGGGCACAACACAGCCCCTCCAGAACCGGTCTTGGTGGACGGAGAGGAGGAATTTGAAGTGGAGACTATTCTCGACTGCAGGAGAAGAGGGGGAATCATCCAATTTCTGGTCAAATGGAAGGGCTATGGGCCCGAAGAGAGCTATTGGGAGCCTGAAGAGAATTTACATGCGGAAGCTCTGATCAGGACCTTCTGGAGAAGGAACCTGACCAAGAGAGGCTGTTTGGGCATCCGGAGGCTGCCCCTTGGGGGGGGGGCAATGTTAGGAAGACAGCCTCTTGGCCGTTCCTGGCTCTCCGTGCGCGTTCGCGCGCATGCGCGCGCACCAATGGCGCCAATAGCGGCCGTTTAAGCAGGACAGCACCAGGAAGCAAGTGCTGTCCGTTCTACAGCGTTCCAGTACCCTGTGACCCATGAGCTACTTTAAGTGACTTCCTGTATCCTGTGACCCCGGCTCCCCTTGGACTTTGTTGCTATCTGGATACTTCAAAAGAAATGGACCGCACTCCAGTTTTCAAGGCGAAAAATTGATTTATTGAGCCCACAGTGAATTACAGTCAGGCAGTCAAAACAACAAGCTGTGAAAGGGTTAACGCGTTTCGCGGTACAGAAGACCGCTTATTCAACAATTCATGAATAAGCGGTCTTCTGTACCGTGAAACGCGTTAACCCTTTCACAGCTTGTTGTTTTGACTGCCTGACTGTAATTCACTGTGGGCTCAATAAATCAATTTTTTGCCTTGAACACTGGAGTGCGGTCCATTTCTTTTGAAGTATCCATGTTTCAGGATCGGCGGCTTTCCGGACCTGCACCAGAGTGCCTCTGCGTTTACTGACACGGCACACCTGAGCGGACCTATCCTTCTCTCCTACTGTTTCTATTTGTTGCTATCTGCCTGCCCTGACCTTCGGCCTGTCTACAACTACTCTTAGCCTGCTCCTTTTTACCTTTGTTGCCCGCACATTGCCGACCCTGCCTGAACTCGACCGCCTGCCTGCCTGATCCTTCTGTACTTCACCGCCAGCCTAACGAACCGGCCTGCACTACTACTCTTCTGTTGCACAAGCTCCAGTAGCTTCTCAGCTGCCATCAGAGACTGTATCCAGCCCTCATGCACCCCTGTGCTCCAGGATTCCCTGTCTCCACTACCAGGGGTCATTGAACCAGGGCCACAAGAGAGGTTGTCCCCTGCACAAGTTAGACTCGACCACCAGGTACGTGACACTCTCAGAGGAGAAAGGTGGAGGAACATAAACATTAGCAAGAATACATAACATTCAAGCCAATTTGCATAATAGAAAAATAAACCTGCCCTGGTCATCCACCCGAGAGTGGACTAAACGAAAGGGTATGTCATTAAACATCAATACACTAACCCCTTTGGAGTAGGCTGTGTGGAGGGAGTGAAACTGCACCTGATAACCGTGATTTTTAAGCAGAGACAGAGTAGTAGTTTGCAGGTGCGTTTCTTGGAGGCATATCACTGCAGAGCGGTACCGTTTGAGGGTTGAAAAAAGTGCCTGTCGCTTCACTCCATCCCCCAGCCCCCTCACATTCCATGAGATCAGATTGTATTCAACTGCCATGGGGCCCGTGTATTAGCAGTAAAAGGAGATAGACCAAATCTAGCAAGGCAGTAAACAAAAGATATAATGGAGCAATAGCAGGGATAAACTCATAGCCGATCCATAAGAAATAATAATGTTCAGCATGAGGATGGAAAGGCAGGCAGGCCTGAGCACCCATCTCACCAGCACACAGGGAGTGCACACCTCTCAGGCGGACAGTCAATGAGGAGATGTAGTTTTTACACACTGCAAACTGTAACTTGTAGTCCCACCATAGGCCATAGTGTTGCAACACTAAGAAGGCAAACTGAACAAAAACAAATAGAAAAAAGAAAAAGCTAGTGCATCGTCCCCAATGAGCCCAGGGGACAAACATGAATAGCACATCCAATCAGAACAGTTTTTAACGGGGGGCCCCAATGTTTCCGGTACACCCTTTAATTCGATAGGGGCTTCCAAGATCTACTTTAAAAAAAGAACAGTGGATAAATAGTGTCATGGATACTTGGAACGTGCATTCCACCGGTGCAGCCTAGAAAAGGCTTGTGGTCAATTGTTCATGTTTTCGTAGGGTATGTTCCATTCAATCCAACCAGTCAGCCGCCACAGCAGGGTTGTCAAAAAAGTGGGTTCATTATTAGCTGCTACCCATAGCCAAGCATGGTATAGCATGCCATATGTAACTACAAAGTGCCTGAGCCATTTTTTAATCTCTGTAAACTTTGCATGTTTAGGCTGAAGTTCTGTCAGGGTAAAATGAAATCCTAGTATTATCCATAATCATGGCTTCACCTTTTGTTCTGGCTAGGTAAAGGGTGGCATCTCAATCTTTGAAGTTTAGGAATTTAAACAAGAATGGTCTGGAGGGTTCACCAGGGTGGGGAGGCCTAGGAGGCACTCGATAGGCTTGTTCAACCGCAAACATGGTAGAGAATGCAACTTTACCAAATGTTTCTATAAGCCAGTGTTCTATGAAAGCAACAGGGTTCTTTCCCTCAGCTCTTTCTGCCCACCCACGGCTCTCACGTTATTTCTCCTGAGTCTATTTTCCATGTCCTCCAAACGTGCAGCATGGCTAAAGGTCAGGGTTTGTACTTGTCTTAGGTCATGTTGTAATGGCGCCACATCATCCTCCATGTTGCTCATCCGACCTTCCAATGCCGCCGTGCAGTCCCTCAATTTTTGCATATCCCGTCGGATCAATGTAACTTCTAGTTTCACCCTTTAATCTCTGTAGTTAGGTTAGTGAGATTTGTATTGCAAGAGGAAACTGCAGGCAGCAAAAAGTTCAGGGTCTTGTGTCTCAGGTATATTAGGATCATTGCTGAGAGGCAGGATAGCAGAGGTACTCACTGTGTCCCATAGAAGGTCCGCAGGATCCTCTGGCCATGCTGTCTCAGCCTCAGTGTCAGCATGGGAGTTGGAAGGAGCCAGTGCTGAACCTTTAGTTGATTTGGCTGGAATGTCTTTAGGCTGTGATTTAGCAAAGCGCTTCTGGACAGCTTCCTTAGCTGACCAGGATGAACGGACGCCATCTTGGGCCACATTGTCCGGATCCATCTGTTGCTTCTTGCTCCGTTTAGACATGGTAAATACAGCCGACACCAATCAATAGACCAAGAGTCGCTGAACACAGGGACAGGTCGCAGTGGTAGATGCGATGCGAGGAAGGGGAGATATCAGGAGAAATGTCAGGATTCCCGGCGGAGAGAGCTCTCAGTGCGACCTACTCCATGCTCTGCAAGCCACGCCCCCGTATATAAGCGTTTTAAATCTGTGTTTGTAGTGCCAAATTAAAAAAAAAAAAACATTATTTGTACAAGAAACATGATTCTAGTGCATTAATAAAAGGCGCAAATCACAGAATAAAAGTTGTATTTTTTTCACCCCAACATTTGTGGTAACAATTTAGGTTAACCCTTACTATTTTTTAGTAACATCTTTCCTATCGTTTTTTTTTTTTTTACTTTGATAGTTTTTGTAGTGCTGAATTAAAGAGTTGGGGAGATGACACTCTGGCATCCTCTCCATGGGTGCCAGAAGACCTTGCCCCGCCATTGGTAACAATTGGAATTTACAATATTTTTTACCAGAAAAAAGGGGCCACAAATCATTGCTTGAAATATTGAGCGGCAAAATAAAGTTATAAACTTAAAGTGTAGCTTTTGTGAACTGGAGAAACGCTGGGGGCCCTCTTTCAGTTAAAATTCTTCTGCCACTGAGGGATGCAAAGAAAGAGTGAGAGGTGATGCATATGGCCCAAAAACCACCAAATTGACATGCCTGTTTTAAACAGTCTCTTTCATTTGTATTTCCTATTTTATGGGTTCTTTTCCAAAAAAAAAAAAAAAGAAAGAAAGAAAACCTAAAAGTGATCACATCAGTTAAAGCTGCCTTCTATGCTAGTTCCAGTGTTCACTGATGAGGAAGCACATAGCTAGGCATATGACAAGCATGTGAAGTTCTGGTACAAAAAAATTCTAAAACCCGCTGAGTTCAGCAATTCTCAGAACTTTGAAACTTTTCATTTAATTTTTTTTTTTTTTTAGACTCCGTCAATCACTCCGTCATGAGCCTCTAGGCCTCCATAAATCAGTCTCTCAAAAAAATTCAGCTCCTTCTTGTCCTTCGATAATTATGGTTACCAGCATTTACAAGCTGCCTATCAAATAATGGCTTTTATCTGCGCCCACTGTGTGCGTCGAAAGGCCTGTCACTTTCTCCAGCCTGCCGCGGCTCACACAGCAAGAGAAAGCTCATAGAGAAGCCCTGACAGCCTAAGCAGGTTCTCCACCGCTCCCATCCATGCCAATTAATCTCTATTTCCCTTCACCCCATAAGACCTGGTCAACGTCTCCTATAGTTGCCACAGCAACAGCGTGCGTCCCGCCACCTCCAAGTCAGGCTCGGTCAATTTTAGAGGGGTCATTCCACTTAGTCTTGCCAAACCTGGTGCTTAAAACACAAACCTTACTGTAGAGTCATGAATTAAACATGATATGACTTACTAGAAGCCGCGTCTTCCTCTCTGCGGTGACCCAGGGGAGTGCGTTGCAAGGCAAAATGTGATTTAATGAGGGGAACAAACAAGAGAAAAACATAAGCAAACTGGCTGCAAATTATAAACAGTTTCTTTTTTTATATATTTCCAAATGACATTGCTGTTTTACAAGTAAAAAATAAAAAAATAATAGCAAAGGGCTCTCCTTGAATTTTACAGGGATTATACATTCTTTATGTGATATGTTCTCACACAATAATCCATCTTAATACTTCTAGGAATAGTAGTAGCTCGCCAGCACTGTGATGTGTTCCCACATCCATCGTATACAATCGTAACCCCTTCAGATCCGTGCTATTGCCAAAATACGGCTCCAGCGCGGATCTAAATTTCTGGGATGACGTCCATGGACGTTGTTTCCTGTGCACGCTCCTCGCGTGCACTCACAGGTAGAGTTGATCGAACCTCTGGAAGTTTGGGTTCTGCAGGTTCGGCTGAACTACGGGAGAAAGTCCGGGTTCGGGTCCGGACTTGACCCGGACCCCGAACCCCATTGAAATCAATGGGGACCCGAACTTTTAGGCACAAAAATGGCTGTAACAAAGTCCTGGAAAGTCCTAGAGGTCTGCAAAAGGAAGGAAAATGGGGGTAAGGGTCGGACAAGTGCCCTACAAAGAAATGGGGATAGGGAAATAACTTAAAATAATTTTTAAGCTAAAATCACATAAAAAAAACAAAAATGGAGGTGGATGTGGAGTTGGAGGTTGAGGAGGCGGTGAAAGTGGCGGTGGAGGAGGAGGAGGTAGCAACACTGTTTTTTTTTATTTTTGTAATTTTTTTGTTTTTTTTTAAACCAGCAATGTAGATGCACTTTTTAATTTTGTGCAAGGAACAATAATCTGTCCATTTAAGCAACAGTAGGAACCTCTCCCTATAGAACTAGGAGATGATTTTAGATTCTGAAATCATCTCCAAGTTGTACAGGGAAAGCCTCCAGCTGTTGCATTAAGGGAAAGATTATTGTTCTAAAATCACCTTCAAAGTGTGTGGGAAAAGCCTATTGCAGGGGCATAGAGCCATATTACTGTTCTAAAATCATCTTCAAAGTGTGTGGGAAAAGCCTATTGCAGGGGCATAGAGCCATATTACTGTTCTAAAATCATCTTCAAAGTGTGTGGGAAAAGCCTATTGCAGGCGCTTAGAGCCATATTACTGTTCTAAAATCATCTCCAAAGTGTGTGGGAAAAGCCTATTGCAGGGGCATAGAGCCATATTACTGTTCTAAAATCATCTTCAAAGTGTGTGGAGAAAGCCTATTTCAGCCGCATAGAGCCATATTACTGTTCTAAAATCATCTTCAAAGTGTGTGGGAAAAGCCTATTTCAGCCGCATAGAGCCATATTACTGTTCTAAAATCATCTTCAAAGTGCGTGGGAAAAGCCTGTTTCAGCCACATAGAGACATATTACAGTTCTAAAATCATCTTCAAAGTGTGTGGGAAAAGCCTGTTTCAGCTGCATAGAGCCATATTAGTGTTCTAAAATCATCTTCAAAGTGGGTGGGAAAAGCCTGTTTCAGCCACATAGATTCATATTAGTGTTCTAAAATCATCTTCAAAGTGTGTGGGAAAAGCCTTTTTCAGCCGCATAGAGCCATATTAGTGTTCTAAAATCATCTTCAAAGTGTGTGGGAAAAGCCTGTTTCAGCCGCATAGAGCCATATTAGTGTTCTAAAATCATCTTCAAATTGTGTGGGAAAAGCCTATATCAGCCGCAGGGAGCCATATTAGTGTTCTAAAATCATCTTCAAATTGTGTGGGAAAAGCCTATATCAGCCGCAAGGAGCCATATTAGTGTTCTAAAACCATCTTCAAATTGTGTGGGAAAAGCCTATTTAAGCCACGGGGAGCCATATTAGTGTTCTAAATTTTAGAACACTAACATGGCTCCCTGCGCCTGCAATAGGCTTTTCCCATACACTTTGAAGATGATTTTAGAACACTAATATGGCTTTATGCGGCTGAAATAGGCTTTTCCCACACAATTTGAAGATGATTTTAGAACACTAATATGGCTCCCTGCGGCTGATATAAGCTTTTCCCACACAATTTGAAGATGATTTTAGAACACTAATATGGCTCCCTGCGGCTGATATAGGCTTTTCCCACACAAATCGAAGATGATTTTAGAACACTAATATGGCTCCCTGTGGCTGATATAGGCTTTTCCCACACAAGTTGAAGATGATTTTAGAACACTAATATGGCTCCCTGCGGCTGATATAGGCTTTTCCCACACAATTTGAAGATGATTTTAGAACACTAATATGGGTTCCTGCGGCTGATATAGGCTTTTCCCACACAATCTGAAGATGATTTTAGAACACTAATATAGCTCCCTGCGGCTGATATAGGCTTTTCCC
>BLSH010191985.1:1066371-1086357 GCA_018402905.1 Glandirana rugosa
CGTAGTCACGGTGTATCGTAGTCACGGTGCACAGTATTTTTCACGGTGGACTGGACAGTAGTCAAGTGCACAGTCACGGTGGTCAGTCACGGTGAATGACACGTGGCACTGATGCTATGTGGCACTGATGCTACGTGGCACTGACTGGTGGCACTGATTGGTGGCACTGACTGGTGGCACTGACTGGTGGCACTGGCTGGTGGCACTGGCTGGTGGCACTGGCAGATGGCACTGGCAGAGGCACTGGCAGATGGCACTGGCAGATGGCACTATGATGTTGGGCACAGGTGAAGTGTTTGATGTACTCACAGTAAACGGCAATCTCTCTCTCCTCACACAGCGGTGTCTGTGTGAGGAGAGAAGGCAGGCAACGAGAGATGATCTCATATGTTTACATTTGAGATCATCTCTCATTGGACCCGCTGTTGATGTGGTAAATGGCCGCTGTGATTGGCCATTTACCACGATCTGTGATTGGCTGTGTCCAAGGGACACAGCGATCACAGAAAATCCGGGCAGCGCACCCGCGATTGCGGGCGGGGGGCGGTTAAAGGGGACGACGTCCATGGACGTCGCCCGGGTATTTCAGATCCGCGCTGGAGCCGTACTTCGGCAATAGCGCGGATCTGGAGGGGTTAAGTGTACCTACAACCTCCGCCCAATACCTCTGCAGTTTCGGACAGCGTCATAGCAAGTGCATTAGTGACCCCGGATTGCCACATCTAGAGCAGGCCGAGTCAGATGTTAACCCAATATTGAACAAAAATTCTGGGGTCCTATACGCCCTGTGCAATATATAAAATTGTGTTAATATAAATGAGGGTGAAAGAGATACAAGGGGAAGGGCCCAAAGAATCTTGTCCCAGACTTGGTCAGAGATCGGGCCAATATCATGTTCCCATTTCTCTTGGGCTAAACAATGAAACCCATTAAAAGCACTTTCTAGGGATTTGTACGTCGCAGAGATAACGCCTTTAGTAGTGGTTGCCTGGACCACTCTTTCCAAGACTGGTGCCAGAGGAAATATAAACCAAAGAAGAAGAAAATTTGTCATTTAGACCATGGCGCAACTGCAAAAATTGATAGAACCATCTAGGGTTTAAAGGAAATTCCTTTACCAATTGATCAAAAGATTTAAGTACCACATTCTCATAAAGTTGAGAAAGGGTAACACTCCCCGCTCGTTTCCATCACTGAAATCCCTGGAGGATCAAAATCTCTGGTAACCTTTCATTAACCCAAATAGGGGTATATTTATTTAAGGAGGAAACCCCCATTGCCTTCTTAACAGGCTCCCAAACCTTGTATACTACTTCTTGGTGACCCTCCATGCATTGTCTTGGTGTGTTTTGCAACAAAATTAGACGGGTGTGGTTTTTGATCCATAGACATGCATTGAGAACCCATTGAAAGTTAATGGGCATGCTTACAGCAGCATGCATTTATGTGCCAAATGCATGCATAAACACACACAGTAATATGCATGTACAAGTGTAACTGGGCCCTGACTGTTTCTAGTTTTCACTTTCCTAGCCAGTTGACTTTCTGGAGTTGTGTTATATGGTCAGTTTAGCTTCATATAGTGCGAAGCCAATGCCTTCTTGGACCAACAATAATTTTTAATGAACTCTATACACTTAAAGTCAAACTTTCCAATTCCCTCCTGCCTGCAAAATTTAATATGTATTCTCAGTTCACAAATCAGCGTGACAGTGAATTTCAGATTCATTTTGCTTTTCCCTAACTCAGAGATGATGCATTAACGTTTAAGAAAAGGAATTATTGGGTAACTAAATCCTTGAGAAATATGAGTGAAATTATAAGATTGGAAGAAAGGACTAAAAATGAAATGGCTTCAAAAGCTTATGAATGGAAGTAAACACAATACTGGCTGGTGACCGATATCATTAGTAATGAGACCTTTCAGGAAGTTGATTGCTTGCTGACAGTACAATATCCTTATTGGTTGGAAGCTTTATTACTTTTACAGAAACTTTTTGAACTCTCCCTACTGAGATACTGGGATACTCTCTCCTACACTGTGATAAAAAGACAATTTAGGGAGTTTGGAATTAGGCATGAAGGTAGATTTATTTTGTTAATGGCCAGAAAAGAGGTCAGGAAAATGTTGTTCCTAATATAAAATAAAAACTGATTTGTCAGTCTCCAGAACCTACCTCCTTCTTCCATTGCAAGGTTATTGTGGGGTCAGGGATATCTTTTGCTTATAATTTTGAGATTGAAATTACAAGTTATACATTGTAGTATTAAAAAAGGTAAAGTATTTACCAAGGCAATTAAAGATTAGATTAAACTTACTGCAATGTTATGTGTGTGTGTTATCAGCTGTTACGATGTATAACTCAGTTGTCACACAAGCTTGTAAGCAGGTGGTAGTGTCCATTTTAGAGAGACCACTCCCCTGATGATATCAGTAGGTGAGTGGTGGGCCCTTTATATTCAGGTGTAGGTGGGGCCCTGGGTAGAAGATGGATGGGACTTGGCTACCCCTGATTTATAGCATGTACAATAGGTATGTAGCCAGGAAGTGTCTTAGGCCTACTGGGCCTAGGCCAGGCAAAGGACTCCATCTGAGGACCCACTTCTGGGAGACACATTAAAAGAGCATTTGGGAAGACGGTTGGACTTTAGAAGTTCACGCTGGTGGCACTGACTTGTTCTACATTGTAATGATGGAGGTGTGGAGTTGAGTAGCTGTGTGCCAAGTTAACGTTTTTTGAAGTTCTTCAGAGAATTGTTGAAACAGCACTCTGTGTAGACATTCTTTATTTAAGAAGGTGGTCCTTGTGCCAGAAAACTGTGCATTATGTGCAGAAAGTATGGTCAATAATTCCAATGTGCGAAGGGAGCAGGCCGAGTGAAACCAGAAGTGTTTTTATTGAAAAAGTTTCAGCAATGACAAAGACATGACCTTTCAGTCTGAGATGCAGGACAGCAACTGCTATTCTGTTCTTACATAATAATACACATCTACAGTATATTTATAATAATAACATTCTCATATACTGGAATAACATCCTCATAGAAAAATAGCAAACAATTGTACATGTGCTAATATGGTATTTAATCACACAGTAGCCTTTACTGATCACTGGCATGTAAATTAAATCACGTTTGCCCTATTTATGGCCCTAAATATGCTCCCTCTTACCTGCAATGACAAAGGCATGACCTTTCAGTCCAAGACACAGGACAGCAACTGTTATTCTGTTCCCACCAGAAACAAAGGTCTGTCTTTTGGTTCCTCTGCTATTTTAGCAGTGTTAACATAAAATGTGCTCTCTGTCATTCAGGCTTTTAACTCTATGCTGCTATCTAATGGTGATATATTAGAAATACCATGAGTTTTACTTTCTAAACAGAACGATAGGAAATGTTAAACTTATTCGTTTGTTTTTTATGGGGTACCTGATTTTGGCATACCTTACACTCTCCCCCACAAAATTTTACATTGTCCTGGACATACGCAGGTTTTAGTATAAGAACCATTCCTTTCCTCATCTCACAATAACCATAGGGAGCCAAAGTTAAGTAGTAATCCAATTACTGGAGGAACCATCCTCCCTGCGACATCTACTCCCAGTTATGTCACATCTTCCCACCAGATCCAGAGCGCTCATGTACCTAGTGAGATATTGTTGCATATAGCCAACTAATTAGTAAACCTCTACAACACAGGTTTGTGTAGGTTATTGAGACCATAGGGTTTGATGGGGAAACTAGGAGACACCTTATTATTTCTGTCCTTTTTTTGCATAAGGTGGCATACCCATGGTATGTTACCAATACAGTATGGCGTAACCACCTAATACTTTTTATCATTTTTGTTGTTGTCGGCCGACTTTACCTTAACCACCTAGCCCCATCACTTGAAGCTATTTTTGCTTGACCTGGAATCTCTGCAGTGGGAGTGCAAGACATTTCCTTTTGTTAACTACAGAAAATAACACCTAATATCTTCGACATAAATAAATAACTCTAACATAGTAACCGTTATTAGGCCGTAGCATAATAGACATGACTACTTTTACTAGTCTTTAGAGTCCTCAGTAAAACATTCTGGACCTAAATACCAGCTAGGGTGAGTAGGAATACAGTCTATGACCTGTACAGCTGTACTTCTGGCAACACTTCTGGGTTGACCCAAAGTGTCATAAGTCAGAACCTTTGGTTGTCTCTTGTTCCTGCTGGGCTGGATTCTGTGTAGAGGAAGGGCATCTGAAGCGTCCTCATGCTCGCCGTCGTCACTGTCAACTGTCTCTGTTGGCTTTCCTGGTGAAGGATTTTTTTCTTCTATATCCCCTGGTGAACATGCAGTTTGTTCAGGTTGACCCACAGGCTCGTCCTCTGTACTTTCCTCTGTAACTTTCTCTGTAATTTCCTCTGAAACTTCCTCTGTAACTTCCTCGCTTGTTTCAAGCTGACAAGGGTAGAACTGTGTTGCTTCTGGATTCAACTCAGTGTCTTCCCTTGGATGGTCTCTCTGATTTACAGGAATGAAAGATCTCCATTGCTCTTGTTCATGGTCAGATTCATCGTCTGATACTTCCTCAGATATCTGTGTAGACGGTTGAGTAGTCTTTGGAATTTGTCTTGTTTTCTGGCACTGGGTCTGTCAGGTATCTTCTGACCTTGGTCGACGGGTAGGTAATCGCATGGCAATAACAAATTGCGGTGTAGAATCCTTGTTTGGCCTTTTCCAATTTCTGGCTTGACCTCACACACCGGACTATCTTTGCACTTTTTCCTAATGACAACATGCACGGCATCTTCCCAGAACAATCTCAGTATTCCTGGTCCTCCTCTTTCAGTAAGATTTCTTACAAGAACTCTACTGCCAGGTGAAAGTTTGACTGAGTCTTGTCATAGTGTTCTTTCCCTCTTTGTGCAGCTTGAGTAGCTACCTTTGAAGCAACCTGATAGGCCTCAGTCATTCTCTCTGCCCATGTTTTCACATACTCGGAGTGAGTCTTGTATTTTTCCATTACTGGAGTGTCAAACATGCTATCTATGGGTAATCTTGGAGACCTTCCGAACAGTAGAAAGAATGGAGAATACCCTGTAGCTTCACTTTTGGTGCAATTGTATGCATGCATACTACCTGTGCAAGTGAACTTTTCCAGTCTTTCTTGGAATCTGGAGACAGGGTCCGAAGCATAGACAACAAGGTACAATTAAATCTTTCACATTGTCCATTGCCTTCTGGATGATATGGTGTTGTGTGAGAGTTCTGGATGTGGCAGTTTCCCTAATGCCAAGAGCAGTTGATTTTCAAATTCTTTACCCGTGTCATGGTGAATTCTGGTAGGAAATCCAAACTTCAAGACAAAGTCACTGAATATCTTGTCGTCAACAGTCTTTGATGACTTGTTCTTGGTTGTGTAGGCCTGAGCAAACCTAGTAAAATGATCGATGACCGCTAATATGTACTCATAACCTCCTTTACATGTCTCGAGGTGGATAAAGTCGATGGAGACCAGCTCAAAAGGATAAGTAGTGGCAATATTGTTCAATGGAGCTCTAGTAGGCTTATGTGGGCATTTGTCTTTCAGACAAGTGCACTGGTGGTTGATGTATTGCTCAGCGTCTCTCTGCATATGTGGCCAAAAGAATCTTTCTCTGATCAGGTTGACAGTCCTTTCGACTCCTAAGTGTCCCATTTCTTTGTGTAATTCTTTCAACACCAATTGATGATACAACTTGGGCAACACTAGTGGAGAACCTGATGATGTTTTCCGTCTCAAGATTCCATCTTCGTTGAGGTATAGTTTGGTCCATTGTTTCATTAGTATGAAGAAATCCAGTCGTCCATCTTGTCGTTCCTGTTTTGATGGGAATCTGTTTTGGCTCTTGTACTTCCACACTGGGCCAATCACAGAGTCTTCTTTTTGGGCTGTCCTTATGGTCCCTTTGGATATTTGAGCTACCTTCTTTTGGGTACCCCCTATTTGACGTTGTATAGGCGATTGGTTATTGGACACAGCCAAAGCATTTCTTCTTTCTGATGTACTTAAAGTGCTTGGGTTATGCACCCGGTGATTTTGGGGTCCACTTCTTGAGAACACTGTTGCATGTATTGTTCAGGACTTAATGGCATACGCGAAAGTACATCCGCATTTCTCTTTCCTGGACGATACATAATGGTGAAATTTAAATTACTTTCCACCCAGAAATTTATTTTTTTTGGCATCCACTCTTTTAATGCTAAATAGATGTAACCTTTTGTTTCCTTACTTTCAAACCACCTAGTAATTACATGTATTTTTTACTCACAATTTTGTTTCTCTCACTGGACTTTTACATTTTAGGTGAGGGCAACTGAAGCCCATCCTGGGTCTCCTGTCATCTCTTCCTGAAAGATGTGCATGGTGGGTAACCATCATGCACTCCTCGATCTCAGTCCGCCTTAAATCGTGTCATTTCCTGTCTGGAAATAACAGGATTTTACATTACAGGGAAGCCCACTGACTCCTGGGAAATGATGAGTCACATCTTCCAGGAGGCATGGGGAAGCAGGAAGTAAAAAGGAGCCTAGGACCAAATAGGGGCAGATTACAGAAACCACCTAGTAACAAGCGACTTAGGGTGAGTATAATTTTTTTTTTCCTTCAGAGGTAAGCCTATATAGACAAAGGACTTGAATGATGTAGAAAAAAATTTCTGGGTGGAACGCCGCTTTAAAGTCAGCTAACTCTGCTACCCATCGATGACCTGTTGCATTTAGTTTAGCTGTAGTGAGGACGTCAGTTAGGGGGTTATTGTCAGTATATACTACAAAGGATGGACAGTAGTATAGGTAGTCTCGGAACCTATAACTTATGGCCCACTTCATCGCTAGGAACTCTAGTTTCCCCAAATGCATGTGATTTTTTTTTTTTCAGCAGGTGTGAGAGTTCTAGAGCCATAAGCAATTACCTTTAACTTTTCTTCCTGCTCTTGGTACAACACAGCTCCTAGTCCTTCTTGCGAGGCATCACAATGCAGAACAAAGAATTTGCTGTAGTCAGGGTAACCCATCACTGGAGGGTGAAGTAACACCTCAATAAGTCAGTTCAGCACTACCTGGTGGTGGTCAGTCCAGACTATAGACTGATGGGAGGGTAGTTGACCTCTTAGCTGTGGTGATGGCTTCTTCTCCTTCCTGGACTGGTTAGTGGGTGCTGATGTTGTGGCATCCGCTGACAGTAATTCATAGAGGGGTTTTGCAATTCTGCAAAGGTTTTGGACGTAAGGGCGTTAGTAGGAAATTAATCCTAGTAGTTTCCTGAGTTCTCCAACAGTCTTTGGCTGGTTGTCCTTCAGGGCCAACACAGGCACAGTGTCTGCTGGGTCCATGGAATGGCCTTCTTTGGACAAGATTTTGCCCAAGAATCTGACTTTGTTTCGGAAGACTTCACACTTCCTAACTGTTAACTTGACTACATGTTGCTGATATCGTTGCAGTACCAACCGGACATGGTCCACATGTTCTTGGAATGATCTGCTGTGAATCAGGTTGTCATCTAGGTATGGCAGACAGATCTCGTCCCTCAGTCCCCTTAAACAGGTTTCCATGCTGCGTTGAAATTCAGCTGGTGCAGAGCTAAGGCCAAAGGGTATCCGGTTCCACTCATACAGACCCCAAGGTGTGATGAAGGCAGTCAGTGGCTGGCTGGATTCTTCTACAAATCCTTGATGGTAGGCTTTCCCTTGGTCTAGCACCAAGAACTATGAACTTCCTCCTAGGCTGTCCAGCATGTCTTGGATCCTAGGGATTGGATGGCGGTCGGGATGGACTTCTGGTTCAATTCTCTGTAGTCGCAACACAGTTTTAAACTACCATCCTTCTTTCTTATGCACACAATGGGTGAGGAGTATGAAGATTTTGACTCTGCAATCCATCCGCAGTTCAGCAGACCCTGCAGGTATTCTTTCACTTCTTGATGCAGTGGTTTTGGTACAGGAATTTAAGTTCTCCTAACAGGTGTGTGGTCTTTGAGGTGAAGTTGCAATTGCAGGTAAGGAATACATCCCACATCGGAGTCCTCTTTAGCGAAGGCATTGCATTCCTCCCTTAACATCGTCTTGACTACCCGTTGATCCTTCCCCGGTAGGTGTTCAATAGGCACTGGTGGGTCCCAGTGTTCCCGACTAGCATCACTTACGGGTGACTGATTCACATTTAGGTTGTTTACTCAGCCTGGTCTGGATGTCTGTGGCTGATGAGTCACTGAGTGAGTGGCCACACTCACTGATTGTTTCAATTTCACCTGAACTGGGTATGTTGCCTTTACGGGCTCGAGGCATCCCATCATAGTCTGACCTGGTAAAATAATGTCCTGCTTAGTTGTGTTCCAAACCGGGATGGATAGTTTGGAAAATTGTCCCTTTTTGGAGTGATACTAATATCTCATTAATATGCAGTCCATCAGGCAAATGATGTGTCTCATCAGGTGTAAACAAAACTGTCTTATCTTGCAATGCTGGTTTGGCATGGGCCCTGCACCTGAAATACATCACAGTGTTTGCCAGAATTCGTTGGCTCTTTGTACCAGTCTTTAGTCTTCTCAAACCTCGGAGGAGTGTTTTCATCTCTACCATCTCTTTTTGCATCTGGAGCATTAGCTTTTCCAGTTCAGAGTTGCTCTTTGACAACTGTTGGATGGTTAGGCTACTTGATTGTGGTGGGGACCAAGATATTTTGTTGGTGTTGTTTTCTCTATGAGCACCTCATCTGGAATGGAAGGATCTCTAAATACTGCTTTAATTGGAACTTGATGTGATCACTTCTCCGTCCAGTACCCACTGACCTTAGGAATTTCTTTTGTATCAGCTCAGTCCCGAAGTGTGCATCCGAGCCTTCTCCTTGTGAGACGAACAGCAGGCGGCCCGTCAGCTCAATAGCTCTGAACAGGAAATTCTGAGGGGTTTCCTTACTATTCTGTGAAATGTTTATTAGTTGTTGGTACAGTTCAGAAGCATTTTCCTCCTTGTAATGGCTTTTTAGGCTTCTCCTAAGTTGCACGAGGGTCAGTCCATTCTTCATTTCCAGCATACCTCTGAGACTTAGGCCAGGACTAATGGCTTTTATTACAGCTTCCACAATCTCGGACTCGGGATACCCTTTTTGTAGTCCCATGTCGATCTGGTGTATAAGGTTTGTATAGAACAGCTTGTCTTTCTGTTCCTTTTCACCAATCTGACCAGCAATTATAAAGTCCTTCCTGATTATCACCTCTGGCAAGTTACCATGGGGAAGTCTGAGTAACTGAAATAGGTTCTTGTTTTGAATGCCTGTCACTTGAGTCCTTGCTTTTAGTACTCAGCTGTTTTATCTGTTCCTCGATTATGCTAGAGGTTTCCTGGAACTTTTCCTGCATAGTGTGGTATTGTTGTTTCAAATCGGTTAATTGCTGTTCCTGTTGGGGGTCTTTTTCACTGATGTTTGGTGCTTCAGCATTGTTCCTCTTCTTTTCTAGCTCACCGATGAATCTCTTGGAGTCACCTGGAGAAATTGTGTCACCATCTCTTCACTTTCAGTCTCGACCAATTCATCTATCACCTCATTGACTATCCGCATGTAGTGGCGCCGGGTCTTTCCTTTCGCCATACTTGCTTCTGGGGCCTTGATAAACTGGCAAATCTCAATGAGATCACCGACTGTCATGCGAATCAGGTGCTCACTGACTTTGTCTTGCAACTTTTCCATATCCATCTGTGTATAATTCCCGTGCAGCAACAGTTAATACCTTAATCTTCTCTCCGCTTCACCACAGACAGCATAACAGCTCTTTTCCACTTCCGTGACTTTTTTTGCTTTCTTCCTCCGGCCCCACGTTGGGCGCCAATTTTGTTGCACATATGCTGAAAGTATGGTCAATAATTCCAATGTGCGAAGGGAGCAGGCCGGGTGAAACCAGAAGTGTTTTTATTGAAAAAGTTTCTGCAATGACAAAGGCATGACCTATTCTGTTCTTACATAATAATACACATCTATACTTATAATAATAACATTCTAATATACTGAAATAACATCCTCATAGAAAAATAATAAACAATTGTACATGTGCTAATATGGTATTTAATCACACAGCAGCCTTTACTGATCACTGGGATGTAAATTAAATCATCTTTGCCCTATTTATGGCCCTAAATATGCTCCCTCTTACCTGCAATGACAAAGGCATGACCTTTCAGTCTGAGATACAGGACAGCAACTGCTATTCTGTTCCCACCAGAAACAAAGGCCTGTCTTTTGGTTCCTCTGCTATTTTAGCAGTGTTAACATAAAATGTGCTCTCTGTCTTTAAGGCTTTTAACTCTATGCTGCCATGTAATGGTTATATATTAGAAATACCATGCGTTTTACTTTCTAAACAGAACAATAGGAAATGTTAAACATATTAGTTTGTTTTTTATGGGGTACCTGATTTTGGCATACCTTACACATACTGTGATGGGAGTGGGTCTCAGACCTGAATAAGTGAGGTACAAAATGGCAGAGAGCCCAAACGTTCAAAAACAAATGTGTTCTAATAATGCTTCTTGAGAAAAATAAAGCTTTAAAATCATAGAATCCACTTAGTGCTCCACCAGATATTAAACAGTGCTCCGCCACCAAGCAAACCTTATGGATAGGCCTATATATAGGCCAATTCGCATAAACAGGGATATTCTCGAAATAATCTCACACACCAGGTAATGATCCTCTACCTGAATCTTACTTAATGATGTGGCATCCTTAGAGGGAGTGGCTCCATACAGCTCTCAAGAAAGAGGGAATAGCCACCAACAGTGTAGTATGTTTATACTAGGGTTGTCCCGATACCACTTTTTTAAGATCGAGTACAAGTACCAATACGTTTTTTTCAAGTACTCGCCGAATCCGATTACCGATGATTTCTTTTTTTTGGGGGGGGGGGGGTGTCAGTGTGTTTTTTTTTTTTTTTTTTTTTTTTTTGTTTTTTTTACAATTTAACCTTAAATATTTATTTATTACCATTCTTTTTTTTTTTTTTTATCAGCTCTGTTGGGGGGTGGCTTTGGTGAGATATCAGGGGTCTTAACAACTTCCTTTTGAGACAGGGAAAGGGACTGAGGACACAAATTCCCCAGTCCCTTTCTCAACAGCCTCAGCTGTACTGAAGATGAATGGACAGGAGACAGCAGCTCCTGTTCATTCATAAACTGAAGCATCGTAAACAGTTTACAATGCTCAGTGACAGTTGTGAATGAACAGAGGTAGTGATCACTGACTGTTTATTCAGAAAAGGAATGAGCCGGTGAATGATATATTTACAGAGGAGGCGGACAAAGGAGGCGGAGGAGCACAAAGAGGTACCGGGGGAGCGTGGAGGGGGACAAAGGAGCACAGAGGGGGACCGAGGAGCATGGATGAGCACCGGAGGAGCATGGAGGGGAATGGAGGAGGATACGGGGAACAGTCAGGGGGTGATCTGTGTTGTTGGGGGAGATACAATCACCGATCTCCCTGTATACATTTCATTAAAGCAGCTGAGAGCCATAGGAGGAGAAGCGGCTGTCAGCTGCTTTAATGAAATGTATAGAGGCAGATTGGTGCTTTGTCACTCCCCCCCAACGCCACATTGATCACCCCTAACTGCCCAAGTATCGGATTAGGCATTGGAGCATTTTGCTCCAGTATCGGTGCAACCCTAGTTTAGACATATGCTATATTGCCAAAAGTATTGGGATGCCTACATCTACACACAAATGAACGTTAATGGCATCCCAGACTTAAGCCCCATACACACGATGTGAATTTCGGACGGGAATTTTCGTACAACGACCGATCATCCGAAAATTATTACCGTTAGTATGCTCCTTACGACAGCCGATTTAGATTTTTTTTGGGCAACAAAAGCTGGATGTGCAGACTAGAATTTTTTTTCATATGTCAAGTCCGATTTTCGTATCATTAGTATGGTTTTCGTACGAAAAAAATCGTATGATCACGACTATGCATGCTCAGAAACTAAAAAATACATACAACATTCAACACATTAAGTCACTTCTGATGTTGAATTTGGTCGTATGAAAGTTTTCGTATGGTTAGTAACCTCTTCACTTTGGACATGAGACAAGCATTCAACAAAAAATGGACGTTCTGTCGTTCCGAAAATCTAAGCGTGTGTAGGAGGCTTTAGTCCATAGGGTTCAATATTGAGTTGGCCCACCCTTTGCAGCTATAACAGCTTTAACTCTTCTGGGAAGGCTGTCCATAAAGTTTAGGAGTTCGTTTATGGGAATGTTTGACTATTCTTCCAAAAGCATATTTGTGGAGTCAGGCACTGACTTGGATAAGAAGGCCTGGCTCGCAGTCACTGCTCTGATTCATCCCAAAGGTGTTCTAACGGTTTGAGGTCAGGAATCTGTGCAGGCCAGTCAAGTTCCTCTAGCCCAAACTCACTCATCCATATCTTTGTGCACTGGTGGAGCACAGTTTAATATCTGGAGGAGCACTAAGTGGATTCCTTGATTTTAAAGCTTATTTTTCTCAAGAAGCATTATTAGAAGGTTTGTGTTTGGACTTTTGGGGCTTTTTTTCTTTTTAGCTTTGGGATAGTTGTTATTGAGTTTTAAATTTATTGATTTTTAATATTGATGATTAGAGTTGAGCGGGTCCGTACCGAACTTTCAGGTGTCCGTGTACCGAACCCGAACGTTTGAGAAAAACGTTCGGGTTCGGGTTCTGGTATTTTATCACGCATGTTGAATAGCTGCAGGGCAGCCAATCAACAAGTGTTTCACTGGTTTTCCCTAGAAGCCATCACAGCCATGCCTACTAATGGCATGGCTGTGATTGGCCAGTGCATCATGTGACCCAGCCTCTATATGAGGCTGGAGTCACAGTGCTGCATGTCACATGCACTTGGGTTAGTGTAGGGAGAGGATGCTGCCGGCGCTGTGAGGGACAGATTGTAGATCTATAACATCTCATCCTGCATTACAGAACGATCTGATTACAGAACAATCTCTCATCCTGCATTACAGAACGATCTAATTACAGAACGATCTCTCATCCTGCATTACAGAACGATCTGATTACAGAACGATCTGATACTGGACTAGGTAGAGATTACTACTGCTTTGAGGGACAGATTGCAGATCTAATAACATCTCCCATTTTTCTTCCTTTTGCAGCCCTCTAGCACTTTCCAGTACTTTTTTACAGTAATTTTTGTGCCGAAAAGTTCGGGTCCCCATTGACTTCAATGGGGTTCGGGGTCCGGGGTAAAGTTTGGATAACGTTCGGTACCGAACCCGAACGTTTCCGCGAAGTTTGGCCGAACCCGAACATCCAGGTGTTCATGCAACTCTATTGAAGATATTATCGTCTTCATGGATTTAAATTGTATTGATTTATGGCAGTGGTTCTCAACTCCTGTCATCGGGACCCACTAACAGGCCAGGTTTGCAAGATAACTGAAATACATCACAGGTGATATCATTTGCTGTTCAGTGTTTGCAGTATTCTAGTCTGCATCTCCCCAATGTAATACTTAAAATCTGGCCTGTTAGTGGGTCCCGAGGACCGGAGTTGAGAACCACTGATTGTTTAATTAATGGTAACTATTATTATGGAATCAGGATTGAAGTTGCTTAAAATGTGATATTATTTAAGCATCACAATTAGTGAGGCAGTGCAACCAGATATTATTTTTGTATTTTGCACTCTTATGTGGGAACACATTTAGTGGTTGCAGAAGCTGAAAGTTAACCATTGGAGTTAGGTGGTAAGACGCAACATTTTTATTATATATTTCACAAAATGGCAGAGTAGCCTCTCAAGAACTGGTATGAGTACCCTACCTCAAAAAGAAGCTGAGCGGAGCCCCTGGCCAACTTGGTGGGAATCAGCATTATTCCAACTTGCTAACAAGCTCGCATTCTATACTGTGAAGTCACATAGCACCATTGCCACTTTGTATACAGGGTAGCTTTATATAGACAGTTTTAAATGGACTTTAAGTAAAAGACAGATTAAAGCCTGACTCCAGCTAAAACTTTTCAAGCAGTTACATTAGCAGCTGATGGTTGTAAGCACCTCCCACATACCCCACCAATGTAATCTGGTTATCCCAACCAGCAGGGTTCGGTTCCAACTCAGTCCAAACCCAGTTTGGCAGAACCCGTGGAAAGCTTTCACATGATCACATCCCCACTGGTCTAATCAGCTGCAGCCTGGACATTCTCGGCCGCAGTAAATGACATTGACCTAATATTGGCCATATTAGGTTAACGGTATCACAAGAATCCCCGCCTCTTTGATGCCTCCATAGATACAGTAGAGGAGTGAGTGTAGTCACCTAGGGAGAGCAACTGGAAGTGTGTTATTGACAGTATTACCAGACCAGACCAGGGAAAATGAAAAAGAAAATAAATACAGCCATTAGTTTTAGCTGGATACGCTTTAACATACTGGAAAATGGAAAGATCTTTCCCTAACCATGTTGAATAAATACAATATTCTGAACTGAAATAAATGATCATAATCTACAATTATATTCTATTTCATGTTTAGCAACACAAAACTGATAGCTCCATCTACTAAGATTCTGACTGCTAACTGGAAAATTGAACATTCATGATTTAAAGAAGTGTTCAGAGCCTTATCTATTGCAGACAGCCAGCACAGATTATAATTCCACGGGGCAGACTTCAAAATCCTCTACAGGCAAAGAATCACACCTTTCTGGAATGTGCAGACTGGGTTAGCAACTACAGACAATGATGATACGAGAAAATGTGGTGGCAGATAGTGAGGCCAGAAAACACAGGACATCTGGATAATAAGTCACTATTATAGCAACAACGGTGCAAGGAAACTAACCAGGGAAATACTAGACAGTGAAACAAGACAGGAAGTAAACTTCCATCTTTAAATATTACCTATAGGTAAGCCTATAATAAGGCTTACCTAGGTAGTGTAAATATCTCCTAAACATGCACCGTTTAGGAGATATTTACTGTACATGCAGCCAGTGACATCAGAGCCCTGTGCCCTGTTCTCCGATCAATCACAGAGCCGGAGTCTGTGAACACGGAAGCAAGACAGGTGAAGATAGAAGCTGTCCCCAGCAATGACATCGCATCTTTGGAAGGATTCGTTATCAGCTAAGTTTCACATAATGTGCTAGTATGTGATGCATACTAGCATATTATGCCTTTGTCTTGCAGGTAAGAAAAAAAAAACTTGCAGCTGTTTACAACCACTTTAAAGCTGAACTACAGGTATGATCTGTATTGTAAATGTACAGTGATCCAGCTTTGCACAGTGTAAGTATACATATCTCATACCAGAGGGTCTGCTGTGGAAGCCGACAATCACTGTAGTATTTGGCACAGCTACAGCGATAGCAGGTATCTTCCTGTGCCGAGCATCTGCCCCACTGTACATAGACCACAGGAGATCGCTCACTCGATACTGCTGCCGTTCATTTTTGTGCACTAGTCCAAATCATTTGATGGAGGAGGGATTATGGTGTGGGGCTGTTTTTCAGGGGTTGGGCTTGGCCCCTTAGTTCCAGTGAAGGCGTCAGCATACCAAGACATTTTGGACAATTTCATGCTCCCAACTTTGTGAGAATAGTTTGGGGATGGCCCCTTCCTGTTCCAACATGACTGCGCAACAATGCACAAAGCAAGGTCCATAAAGACATGGATAGGTGAGTTTGGGGTGGAGGAAGTTGACTGGCCTGCACCTCAACCAAATAAAAAAACCTTTGGGATGAATTAGAGCAGAGACTGTGAGTCAGGCCTTCTCATCCAGCATCAGTGCCTGACCTCACAAATGCGCTTCTGGAATCATGGTCAAGCATTCCCATAGACACACTCCTAAATCTTGTGGACAGCCTTCCCAGAAGAGTTGAAGCTGTTACAGCTGCAAAGGGTGGGCCAATTCAATATTGAACCCTATGGATTAAGAATGGGATGCCATTAAAGTTCATGTGCTGTAAAGGCAGGTGTCCCAATACTTTTGAAAATATAGTGTATATATATATATATATATTTGTACTTGGAGTCTTATCGAACCTGGATGAGGAAACAAACGTTTGTGAAGTAGAAGTGACCTGAGGCGTGCCGTGGTCACGAGGTCAGTATGCCTAAAAGGGGGCATACCCAGTGAAAGAAGGCATTTGAAAAGAGGGGGAAGGGTGGGTGGGGAAACCTTCCCTGACGAACTAGCAGGATAGTGGTAGGAGGAGGCTGGGTATATATCACCCACACTCCTCCTACAAATGCAGGCTGACCTGCCATTAGCCTTACTATTTGTACTCGGAGTCTTATCGAACCTGGATGAGGAAACAACTATTTGTGAAGTAGTAATGACCTGAGGCGTGCCGTGGTCACGAGGTCAGTATGCCTAAAAGGGGGCAAAAATAAGCAAAGTAGGATACCAGAAAGAAAGTTTTATTGGGGTCAAAGCTTATAATTCCACCAACAGGGCACATACCCGTGACATCTCTACAAATGGTTCAGGTATATATCTAGCATAACAAAAAGAATTCCACCTGCCTAGTCTCCTAATGATGTGAGCCGGCACTCCCTGGCGTGAAGCAGCAGAGGCAGCTCCGATCCTGAACGAGTGACCGGAGTATTGTTTGGGGTTCACGTCCAGTCTTGCTAGCAAGATGCGGATGTGTTTGATAAATTGTGTGGTTGTAAGGGGAGATCTAGGAAACGGCAGCAACAGGCCATCTTCCGAAGTTCCCCTTAGGTGTGACATTAAGACTTTGACGGGACACCAAGCTGTGCCGGTCTCGAAATAACGAATGGTGGTGCCTGCCCCCAGTTTTTGAGTCTTGCTGGCCCCTAGCCGCAATCTAAAATGATCCTGGTGTCTTGTTAACTGCTTGAACAACAACGTACGTGAACGGGCACCTGAAATTGTGAACCCACTAGGTCTCAAGCACCCGTAGAAGGCTAGGTACATGGCTGCTTTTATGACCATGTGTCTGAAAGGTGCTTTGGAAAGCATGTCTGACATACCGCGGAACAACTGCCCTGTCACCGGGAGCCTGCATGTCACCACCGGTGGGTTGTTTTTCTGAATCCATTTGAGGATGGCTTTGATTGGATGAGCCGAAAACAAGGACGGTATGTTAGGCTGTTGTAAGGAAATGAAATGTTGGATACCAGCTAGGTAAGTCTTGATGGTACCATGAGATAATTTTAATCTAAAGTGGCAAAAAGAAATGAACGCCAAAATGTATTGCACGCTGAACTGCTCAGGTTGAGGGTGCTGGATGGCAAAGGCCTGAAACGCCTGTCAATCGGTGTTGTAGGCTTTTTTGGTATTGGCTGAGAGGGAATCTGAGATAAGTTTCCTGGAGCCCGCCTAAAGTGAGCTCAATCCATCCGGAGCAGGTAAAGATCGGGGCATGGGGTGGCAGTCATCTGCCTCTGGCACCTGTTGGAAAAACAAGGGGAAATTGAACCGCGATAATGCATCAGCCGCCACGTTGTCACTAACTTTCAGAAAAATACAATTGATATGGAAATTCCCCTGAAGCGAGAGCCACGTCAACCTGCGCAGGAAGGACATGATGACCAGGGAATTGGATCTGCCTTTATTGACAATCTCTACTGCTGCTTCGTTATCTGTGATGAAGGTAGCTGTGTGACCTGCCCACAAGTGTCCCCAAACCTGAGCAGCAGCCTCTATGGGGTAGATCTCAAACAACGCAGAAGTTTTATGAAAACCTGGGATGGTCAAACCTCCTCCGGCCATGGACCTGCCAGCCAATGGGTCCCGAATATGGCCGCGAAACCCTTGGTTTCGATGCTACCCTGGGGGATGACTCGGATGCTGCCGGGATAAACATGGAAATACCATTCCAATGGCACAAGAATTGGTCCCACATGCTGAGATCTGCCAAGGCTGCTGCATTCAGTTTGATGCGAGAGTAAGAATCCGGAGCTGAGGGCAAAAGTGCCAACAGCCTGAACACGAACGCTCTACCCTGGGGGATGATCCTCATAGCGAAATTCAACATGCCCAAGAGAGATTGTAACTCGAGTCTGGAACATGCTTGGGAAATGGCAAACACGTGAATGCATTCTCTGATTCTAGCTAACTTATCAGCTGGCAAGCTGGCCTGCATCAGCTGGGTATTTAACCTGATACCTAGAAAAACGAATTCCTTGACTGGGCCTTCAACCTTTTTCTCCACCAACGGGACACAGAGTGCTCCAAATACCGAAACCAACTTCCCCAAATTGGTGGGGGCTTGCTTGGCACCTTTGATCAGTGAAAAATCATCCAGGTAATGGATGACCTCCTGACAGCCCCCCTGGTGGGACAGGATCTAGCTGAGGGCCTGCGTGAAGCCATGGGCTGCTCTTGGAACCAAAAGTGAGTTTGGTGGAGAAATAATAATGCTCCCTCCATTTAATCCCATGCCACTGCCACAGTGCGGGGTGGATTGGCAAAAACTTGAACGCGTTGGAAATGTCGGCTTTGGAAAGCCATGCCCCAACGCCCAGTCTGATGATGCATTGCATGGCCTGATCCACGGATGCGTATTTGAGCGAGAATTCCTCGGAAGGGATCAAAGAGTTCAAGCTGGGTACCTGGTAAGAATGAGGGGCTGACAAATCATAAATTAGACTAAGTTTATTATTGAATTTTCCTTTAACCATACCAATAGGACTTATCCTCCAATAGACAAAGGGGGGCAATGGAAAAGGCCCGCTAACAAAACCCTTGTCGACCTCGGCTTGCAGTAACAAGTCGACAGCTTCCTTATTAGTGCTGGCTGATTTCAGGTTGGGGCATTCGAAATTCTACTGTGGAAGGGCGATGAAACCTGTGTGGAAGCCCTCCGTTAACCCATTGACCAAAAACTCCCTGACTGTGGGTGAATGGTGGTCTGTCAGCCAGATTCTTTTCAAGGGGACGTTCACCCGGCTTAGTCAAGAACCTGTGGCTTTCTTCAATGTGCATGCCGACTTAGGGTGGGCCCTGAAGCAGCTGACACATATGTGAAGGAGCCGACATTGGTTATAATTGCAAGACCCCAGGTTGTAATTGTTGCATATTTGGGCCTTGCCTACATAATAGGCTTGTGCAATTCGTTTCGTTCCGAATTTCGTTTTCACCGAATTTTGCAAAATTCGGCAATTCGGACGAATTCCGAATTCCGACTTTTCAATTTCTGAATTTTTCTGAATTTTCGTTTTTCCGAATCGCGATAATTCGGAAATTCGCGGTAATTCGGCAATTTCGTTAATTCGGCAATTCGCGGTAATTCGCCAATTGCGGTAATTCAGAAATTCGCGGTAATTCGGCAATTACGGTAATTCTGAAATTCGGCAATTGGAACAGACGAAAATCCGAAATTCGGAAATCTGAAAATTGGAAAAAACTAAGAATATTTGAATTAATAACTAACTAATAACTATTAAATTATAGGTAAAAGTTTACAAGAAGGAATAAAGGCTTAAAGCCTTTATTTTTTCTTATAAACTTTATTATTATTTATTGATAATTTATATCCATAACTTTAAAAGAACTTTCATACTGATAATCACGATTTAAAGTATAGATTCAAGTAATTGTCGGTTTGAAAGTTCCTTTAAGGTTATGGATATTAAATTATCAATAATCAATCAATAATTAAGTTTATAAGAATCAAAAAAGGTTAAAAGTCTAAAGGCTTAAAGCCTAAAAGCAGACAAGGTTAACGGCTTAAAGTCTTAATGGCATTAACGGCTTAATGGCGCTTAAAGACTTAATGGCGTTAACCGCTTAATGGCGCTTAACGGCTTAATTGCTTTAACGGCTTAATGGCGCTTAAAGGCTTAATAGCGCTAAGCCTTTTTGCTTTTAAGTCTTTTTAAGTCTTTAACTTTTCAGCCTTAAGCCTTAAGCAGGCTTAACGGCTTAAAACGTTTTAAGCCACTTTTGCTTTAAGCCTTGCTTTGCTTAACGTGTTCGGATAATACATCCGTTCCGGGTTT
>BLSH010191985.1:1093749-1104967 GCA_018402905.1 Glandirana rugosa
CCTCACAATTCTAATCGTCCCTACAACTTCAGTGGTTCTTACTAACAACCTTAAAGTCTTCTTTCTTTCATCCCATCGGTCCGTCTCTTCAGTAGCTCCTTCGAACTATGGCCAGGTCGTCCGGCTATCTACCTACTTTCTTTCTTCTGAAATTCCAACAATCATTCTTGGTGACTTCAACATCCCTGCTAATCTTAACACTCCTGCTACTTCTAACTTTCTGAGCCTAACCTCCTCTTTTGACCTAAAACAATGGACACATGCTTCTACTTTGATGGCAACTGCCTTGACCTCATATTCTCCTATGCACTCCATGCAACCTCTCCAACATTCCTTTTCCTCTCTCTGACCACCACCTTATTAGTTTCACTCTCTTCTTGTCTTCCTCCTCCTTGCCTTCCAGCTACCAAACAATTAACCGTAGAAACCTTCGCCATCTTAACCCTTCTCTTCTTTTTTCTGCTAGATTGTTTCTACGACAAAATCTCATCCTTGTCCTGCCCCAACCTGGCCACTTCTATATACAACAGCTTACTGTCATCCACCCTAGATACCTTGGCCCCCCTCACTACACACAGAATCAGGCCCCAACCGCTACAACCCTGGCAGACAAACAATACCAGAAGCCTCAAAAAAGAGACTCGCATCTGGGGCACAAGACTAAGTCCCAGCAAGATTTCAGCCAATATAAATCTGCCCTCCAAAAATAACATTCCTGCCTCCACACTGCCAAACAGACCTACTTTATCACTCTCACGGAGCTCCCGTCAACTCTTTTCTACCTTTCACGCTCTACTTCGTCCTCCATTACCTCCACCCACTAACTTACTCATGCCCAGGAGATTGCTAATCACTTTAAAAATAAGATTGATATAATTTGTCTCAAGATCTCCACTCTACAGATTTCTCACTCACCTCACATTCTTTGTCCTCCTGCACAATCAATACTCTCATTTAACCCAGCTACTATAGAGGAAGTCACTAAACATCTCTCTAACGCCTACCTAACTTCTTGCCCCCTGGACCCCTTCCTTCTCAACTACTACAGTCACCCTCTGACTCTATCCTACACTCTTTAAGTCATATCTTCAACCTCTCCCTCTTTACTGGCATCCTCCCCAACCCTCTAAAACATGCACTAGTCACTCCCATACCAAAAAAGGCCACACTGGACCCCACCAATCTTAACAACCTAAGACCCATGTCCTTTATCCCTTTTGCCTCCAAAATCCTTAAAGGTTTAGTCTACAACTGACTGAGTGATCATCTCACTGAAAATAACCTTCTTGATCCCCTTCAGTCTGGATTTCGTCCACAGCACTTCACAGAAACTGCTCTCCTAAAACTCACAAACAACTTACTAATAGCTAAAACCAACAGATATTATTCCGTACTCTTACTCTTGGACCTCTCCGCTGCCTTTGATACAGTTGATCACCCCCTCCTCCTCAAAAAACTCAATTTGCTTGGTCTCCATGGCTGTGCTCTCTGTTGGTTCGAATCTTACCTATCTCACCGCACCTTCAGTGTCACTTACAACTCCACGTCCTCCTCTCCAACTCCTCTTACCATTGGGGTCCCCCAAGGTTCTGTCCTTGAACCCCTACTATTTTCGATCTACATGTCCTCCCTGGGTCAGCTGATAACCTCCCATGGCTTCTGCTATCATTTATATGCCGATAACACCCAAATCTATCTCTCTACCCCTAAGCTTACCCCATCAATCTCCTCACAGATCACTGCTTCACTAACAGACATATCAGCCTGGATGTCACAGCACTTCCTCAAACTGAATCTATCTAAAACTGAGCTCATGATATTTCCTCTCCCACGTGCCCCTTCCCCTGACTTCTCTGTTAAGATCAATGGCACAACTATTAGTGCGTCTCCACATGCCAAGGTGCTAGGGGTAACCCTAGACTCTGAACTGTCCTTTCAGGACCACATCCATACAGTCATAGGTGTGCGCAGCCTATTGCATTAGGGTGTGCACCCCAAATTCCAAAGACACGTACGTGTATGTATATATACAGTTTATACACACATACTCTTATTTTAAAATATAATAAAACATGGACAATGTCAGTAGAGCAGTGGTTGGTGTGAGTAGGACAGTAGATGGTGTCAGTAGGGCAGTAGATGGTGTCAGTAGGGCATAGGATGGTGTTATGTTTAAAATTATTTTAGCATAGTAAACACAGTTTACTAAGGGGACGTTGCACTGCACAGGAAGATTAGGGTGTGCCCAGGCCCATCTGGCACACCCTGTGCACATGCCTATGCATTCAGTGCTGGAAAAACAAGTCCAATCCATGGAGGCCTCACCACACAACTTACAGGGCCTAAAGGATCTGCTATGGCTTAGTGCCAGATACCAAAGCATACCTTCAGAAGTCTAGTGGTGGCCAAGCCTTGACGGGGGAGGGCTGTTTTGGTGACAAAACTGAGACCTAATCAATAATAGGCGGGTGGTCATAAAATTATGGCTTATCAGCTTATAGATTTTTTTTTAAATATGGACAAGTTTTTAAAAAAAAAAATGTAAAAAAAAAACAATAACTTCTTCTTTTAAACAAGCAGATTGAGCTTTAGGCTCCTTTTCATATGTGTTCAAGGATATTGTCCAGGGATGGATTCAATTTGTTCAAGATGTATTCTTTTGTATTCTGTACCATCTGCCACTTGTCCTAAAATTTCATGCTGCTTTAAAGTGCAGAGGGATTACAGGAAACATGAATATGGCTGCAGATCAAAACATCAAACAGTGTGTAAAAAAGAAAAGTTTTATGACTTTCGTAGTATATTCTACCATTTATGCTTAATCTGATATTTTAATACTCCTAAGCCTAGTACACGCGGGCCGAATGTCTGAGAACACTGACTGGAGTGTTCTGGCGGGGGGGGCGTCAGAACCCAATAGAACAGCAGGAGAGATGACTGTACTAACATTGCATAGTTAGTACAGCAGCTCCAACTTGAAGAAAATCCCTGCGGATCTGGGCTGAAATCCCAGAACCCAGTGCTGGACTGAGTTCTGGCACTGGGCTCCACTAATGCACTCACAGGGGCATCTCTTGCAGGGTGCCCTGGGACTGGCACTGAAATTGCTTGCTCTATGCATTGTGACAAGCAGCAGCAGGGAGAGGTTCTGGCTGTCTGTCACAATAATACATAGTGCAAATGGACCCTTCCTCTCCGCTTCTCCTCTGCTCTGACGTGTATCATGCAGAACAGTAAGAGGAGGAGCTAAGGAGGAGGGACTTCTGCAGCATTGAGCTTTGATCTAAGGCAGCCTTTCTCAAACTTTTCAACACTGAGGAACCCTTGAAATAATTCTCCGGTCTCGGGGAACCCCTGCTAAAAATTAAAAATCTACAACTCCTGATACATTAGTGTGATGGTCAATGGGAAGAATGCTCCCTACACTTGTGGTCATTGGGAAGAATTACCCCTTACAGACAACTAAAAAGATCAATGATGTCATTGGGAATTTATCTGAGAGGTAGAAATTGACCATTGCTCAAGGAACCCCTAGCAACCTCTGGAACCCTAGGGTTCCACGGAACCCTGATTGAGAAACCCTGATCTAAAGTCTGTAAGCTTTGAAAATGTCAGTGGGGGCACACAAGTGATGGGGGGGCAACAGGTAACAAAGGGTGCTGGGGGGGGGGGCAGATAACAATGAATGCTGTGAGGAGTTTTTTTTGGGGGGGGGGGGTGTATACGTGCTAGGAGTTGATTTGTGATGTTTGAAGCCTTGTGCTAGAAGGGGTGGTCAGGATGGGGATATGTGCTGGGAGGGGGAGTTGGATGGCTGGGCTAGAAGTGGAGAGAGGATTTGTGTCGGAAGGGGGATTTTTTTGGTGCTGGGAGGTGGGATTGGGGGATGGAGGACCTGTACTGGGTGGGAATTGGAGAAAGGAGTTGTTTTGGGAGGTGGGATTCGAGGGGGGGGGGGTTATGCTAGATGGGAAGGAGAAACATTGCTGCCAGCAGAGGAGGGGGAGAGGGTTTGAGCTGAGAGGTATGGACTGGGGAGAGGGATTTGTTCTGGGAGAGGGGATGGGGGGGTAGGGTGATTTGTGCTGGCAAGAGATTTACAGAGGGAAATGATTTGTAGGGGAAGGAGAAGAGGGTTCATGTTTGAAGGGGGAATTGGGGGGGGGGGGTTGTGCTTGGATGGGGGACTGAGTGAAGTTGTAGCCTCCTGCTGCTGACAGGAGGGAGTGGGGGCGTGGCTTACCATAGCTATGTGTGTCTATGGATGCACATAGCTCAGCTTCAGAGTGTGCATGCACAGATGCCTCTTTAGCATGCATGTTGCTACAGGAGGCATCCTAAAGATGGAGGAGCAGACAGCGTTGGCGGTTACTGCCAGAAGAAGACGTAAGTGACCTTTTTGTGCAATATTGCACATTTATTTTGAACCTGACTGGTGCAGCGCTCTCACATGGAATGAGTCACATGTCCCTCCATACCTGGGAGCACCAGTTTTTTTTTCCTTCAGCTCCTAGAGCAGCTGTGGAGCAGAGGAGAAGTGTATTATATGGAGGGGTGGGAATTAACCCAAATGTTCTAAATCAGTGGTTTTCAACCTCAGTCCTCAAGTACCCCAAATGAGCCAAGTTTTTAGGTTTTCCTTTACTTTGCACAGCTGCTTTAAATCAATATCAATGACATGGTATTGATAAGAGCTATTTTATCTAAGGAAAGTTCCCAAAACATGGCCCGTTGGGGGTACTTGAGGACTGAGGTTGAGAACCATTGTCTTAAATGACCAAACACAGGTTTGTTGTATTAGGGCTCATGCACGCAGACACAAAATACACTGCAATCAGACCTGTAATGTAAACTTTTTTCTGGATCTGAATGCTGCTGCATGGTGTGCTAGGGGCCTATACATGCAGCCGCACACAACTAATCCATCTAAAATTGTGTTTAGCTGCATAGAAAAAAATAGGAAATCTGCAACCACAGTCCTGTATATGGACAGTATTTACAGTATCTCACAAAAGTGAGTACACCCCTCACATTTTTGTAAATATTTTATTATATCTTTTCATGTGACAACACTGAAGAAATTACACTTTGCTACAATGTAAAGTAGTGAGTGTACAGCTTGTATAACAGTGTAAATTTGCTGTCCCCTCTAAATAACTCAACACACAGCCATTAATGTCTAAACCGCTGGCAACAAAAGTGAGTACACCCCAAGGGAAAATGTCCAAATTGGGCCCAATTAGCCATTTTCACTCCCCGGTGTCATGTGACTCATTAGTGTTACAAGGTCTCAGGTGTGAATGGGGAGCAGGTGCGTTAAACTTGGTGTAATCGCTCTCACTCTCTCATACTTCTCACTGCAAGTTCAACATGGTACCTCATGACAAAGAACTCTCGGTCTGAAAAAAAGAATTGTTGCTCTACATAAAGATGGCCTAGGCTTTGCAAATCAATTGGTCCAAATCGCAGATTTTACCTATAGTCCCCTTTCCTCCCCTCTGCATGGACCCCCCACTACCCCTACGCCGGGTTTCCTCTATCTGATACCTTGGCGAGGAAGTCACTAATTCTCTTCAGGACTATGTACCACTCAATATACTACCCCTCTGTGCTTTGGTTAAAACCAAGACTCAAGTCTGGGCAAAGCTACTGCTAGGTGTGATGGGGCGCATAAATATTGTCAAAATGATCTTATTACTAAAACTACTGTACTACCTGTGGCACACCCCACTTCCAGTTCCACTAAAAGTCTTTAAGACTATAGACTCTATCTTAAATTCCTTTGTTTGGGGACACAGCCAGCACAAACTCTCCTGGCCCATCCTTAACCACTTCGATACCAGGCACTTAGAACACTTCCTGCCCAGACCAGTTTGCAGCTTTCAGGGCTGTTGCGCTTTGAATGACAATTGCGCGGTTGTGCGACGCTGTACCCAAACAAAATGTTTATAATTTTGTTCCCATAAATAGAGCTTTCTTTTGGTGGTATTTGATCACCCCTGCGTTTTTTAGTTTTTGCGCTACAATTAAAAAAAAGACCGAAAATTTGGGGGAAAAAATGTTTTCTTTGTTTATGTCATAAAACTTTGTATAAGTACATTTTCTCAATCACTGATGGGCACTGATGTGGCTACAGTGATGGGCACTGATGAGGCTAGACTGATGGGCACTGATGAGGCAGTACAGATTGGCACTGATGAGGTTGCACTGATGATGGGGCACATATATGCAGCACTGATGGGCACTGATAGGCGGCACTGATAAGCAACACTGACAGGCACTGATACGTGGCACTGATATGCGGCACTGATGGACACTCATAGGCGGCACTAATAGGTGGCACTGATAGGTGGCACTGCCAGGCACTTATAGGTGGCACTGTTAGGTGGCAATGGTGGGCACTGATAGGTGGCACAGGTGGGCACTGGTGCATATAACACTGTTAGGGATGGCACTGGCAGGCATCACATTAGGGCACAGTGCCATCCCTACAGTGCACTATATTGCCCTTACCTGGTGGTCTAGTGGGGGCTCCCTGGTGGTCCTGGGCAGCCTCCTGATTTCCTCCCTGGTGGTCCTGGGCAATCGGAACAGCCGAAAATCTGATTTAGAAAGTTCGGAATTTCGGAAATCCAAAAATTAGAAAATAACAAAGAACATTTAAAATAATAACTAACTAATAAATAACTATTAAATGATAGGTATTGGAATTTCCTTGAAAATATGACTGTTATTGATAAATTTCATATTTAAGTTCACTAAGAGCCTAATTTTCAAGGAAATTCCAATACCTAGAATTTAATAGTTATTTATAATTATTTCAAATGTTCTTTCTTATCTCCAAATTGCCGAATTACCGCAATTGCCAAATTACCCCAAACTTCCAAATTACCGCAATTGCCGAATTACCACGAATTTATGAATTTTCGAATAAGAAAAACGAAAATTCGTAAAAATTCAGAAATTCTAAATTCATCCAAATTGCCGAATTTTGCAAAATTTGGAAAAAAAGACATTCAGAACGAAACGAATTGCAGAACAAAATACTACTCCAGCAACAATAGCCCCCTACCAGCAACAACAGATCTCCTAGCAGCCAGCATCAATAGACCCTCCAGCAGCCAGCAACAATAGACCTCTCTCAACAGTAGATCCTTCCCAGCAACAATAGACCCCCCACACAAAAATAAATCCCCACCAGCAACAATAGATCCCCCAACAACCAGCATCAATAGACCTTCCAGCACACCTCAGCACTCCTTGCCATAAAATACATTCAGTGCTGGAGGTGCCAGAAATGTGTTCCCTCGCATTCCCGCTGAAAAAAAGCCCTGTTAGCACACAATATCAGTGTTTATATAGGATGGGGAGGAGAGATTTGTGGGCATGTATAGAAATATAAATGATTTGATTTCATATACATATATTTATGTTTAAGGAATATGAAATATGGATATTGCATGATATGCTTTAGTATTTTCCCTTTTTATTTCTGTTTTTTCTTTTTATATCTTTTTGTTACAAAAAGTAAAAAAATAGGAAAGAGAGCAAACAACCATCATTTTTTCCCAGGATAGATGGTCATTTTACTTAGGCTATTGTTTATAAGGCAACAAAAGAATCATGATGCCTAGCATTCTCCCTAATGCATAGCTAAAGTCAATGTTATAACTATTAAAACAGTATTAAAGGCTATGCATTTTTTTGATTTAACACATTGAGCACAGTAAAATAAAAACATTCTCAAGTAAACTATTTGTTAAAATTCTTACCTAAGCACTTGCAGTTTACAACTTTCAATGCTGCTGGCTCCTGCTCTCTCAGTGCTGCTTCTCTGAACTTCACAGGAATGAGTTAACAGTGGAAAGTGCAGTTTGCACCTAGTCTGTTAGCAGGAAGAAGGGAACGAGGTAAGAGGAAGAACTGCTTTTCCATCCCAGGTAGGGTTGCCACCTTTTCATCAAGCCAAACCTGAACACTTTCGCGCGCACAGCAATTTTTTTTTTTTGCAGTATACACTATAGGGATTGTAAAAGACCTTGGACACCCTTGAGTAGTATTTTGGTCTAT
The DNA here is from genome assembly GCA_018402905.1 of Glandirana rugosa. NCBI lineage: Eukaryota > Metazoa > Chordata > Amphibia > Anura > Ranidae > Glandirana > Glandirana rugosa. The sequence goes on from BLSH010191985.1 coordinate 1,101,820, forward strand.
GTAGAAGCCAATGACCAACAGTGAGTATGGCCAAAATTGTGCTAATAATGAGAGAAGCTTAAGGAGCATACTTAAATCAAAGAAGGTCAGTCTGTCCCCCAATAAACCCCCCCCCCAGGCCAGTCTGTAATCCGGTACATCCCCTCCCCCAATGTCAGTCTATCCACTGGTATAATCCCTCCCTGGTCAGTCTGTCCCCCAGTTTAATCCACCCAGGTCTGTCTGTCCCCCAGTATAATCCACCTAGGTCAGTCTTTCCCCCAGTATAATCCCCCCCGCATTAGCCTGTACCCCAGTTAAAGCACCTCCCCTACCAATATAATTAAAAGCACTGAAAGCCGACAGGAGGGGAAAGAGGGATAGGAGGACTGGTGCTGTGTGTCTGGGTTTCTGGTGGCCTGAAACCCGGACACAGAATTTAAAACCTGGACTGTAAGGGTGAATCCCAGACAGGGATTAACCCTAATCCTAGGGATCTCTCTTCTCTTCTCTTCTCTTCTCTTCTCTTCTCTTCTCTTCTCTTCTCTTCTCTTCTCTTCTCTTCTCTTCTCTTCTCTTCTCTTCTCTTCTCTTCTCTTCTCTTCTCTCCTATCCTATCCTTCCCTTTCATTCCTTTTCCTTGCTTTCTTCTTCTAGCTCTAAGCGCAGAACCTCAGTCTACTTTTCATAATTTTACAACAATTTTTACTTAGACTCCAGTTTAAGATATTACAATATCAACTAATTTCTTGAGTTATAAGCGCTTAAATGATTTCTACAATAACTGTAAGTGACTTTAATCAATTTTCACTGTTCATTAATTGCTATGATTCTCTCTTCCTTTATGATGAGAATTTTTGAATAACTAATTCTACTTTATTTTATATGAAATATAATATGTACTTGTTATTGTATGGAGTTCTACACCTATCTTATGTTCAGATGTATTATCTCTTGTTCTGCTATAGCATTTTTTTTGTATACTGTTAAACTCCAATAAACAAAATTGACAAGAAAAAAAAGTGTGGAAACTGTTTGAAGAAAATTGAGTACACCCCTAAGTGAAAATGTCCAAATTGGGCCCAATTAGCCATTTTCCCTCCCCAGTGTCATGTGACTCGTTAGTGTTACAAGGTCTCAGGTGCGAATGGGGAGCAGGTGTGTTCAATTTGGTGTTATCGCTCTCACTCACTCATACTGGTCACTAGAGGTTCAACATGGCACCTCGTGGCAAAGAAATCTCAGAGGATCTGAAAAAAAGAATTGTTGCTCTACATAAGGTACGTCAAACTCAATTTCATTGTGGGCCACATCAGCATTATGGCTGCCCTCAAAGGGCCAGTTGTATCTGCATTACAGAGAACCCCCACCATCAGAAATCAAGAGTCCCCCCATCCTCCCTTACCTTGTGCCGCCTTACCTTGTGCTGCCAGGAAGAAGCTGGGAATCAGAAAGTGCAGGGTCTAAAGGAGGACCAGAGGAGGGCTGGCGTCAGCTGAATGCTCAGGTCAGGGCAGGCAGAGATGAGGGGGGTCCTGCCATTGCACAAACAGGCATGGGATCTGGCAAAGGAGTTCTGTCCTCTCTGCTGCTGACTGCTGAGACTAGGTGGGGAGGGGGGCACAGCTGCAGGACAGGTGAAAGGGCCACAGGAAATGGCCTGGAGGGCCGGATTCGGCCCACGGACCTTGTGTTTGACACATGTGCTCTACATGAAGATGGCCTAGGCTAAAAGAAGATTGCCAAGACCCTGAAACTGAGCTGCAGCATGGTGGCCAAGACCATACAGCGGTTTAATAGGACAGGTTCCACTCAGAACAGGCCTCGTCATGGTCGACCAAAGAAGTTGAGTGCACGTGCTCAGCGTCATATCCAGAGGTTATCTTTGGGATATACACATATGAGTGCTGTCAGCATTGCTGCAGAGGTTGAAGGGGTGAGGGGGTCAGCCTGTTGGTGCTCAGACCATACTGCATCAAATTGGTCTGCATGGCTGTCGTCCCAGAAGGAAGCCTCTTCTAAAGACGCTGCACAAGAAAGCCCACAAACCATTTGCTGAAGACAAGCAGACTAAGGACATGGATTACTGGAACCATGTCTCGTGGTCTGATGAGACCAAGATAAACTTATTTGGCTCAGATGGTGTTAAGCATGTGTGGCAGCAACCAGGTGAGGAGTACAAAGACAAGTGTGTCTTGCCAACAGTCAAGCATGGTGGTGGGAGTGTCATGGTCTGGGGCTGCATGAGTGCTGCCAGCATTGGGGAGCTACAGTTCATTGAGGGAACCATGAATGTCAATATGTACTGTGACATACTGAAGCAGAGCATAATCCCCTCCCTTCGGAGACTCGGCCTCAGGGCAGTATTCCAACATGATAACGACCCCAAGCACACCTCCAAGATCACCACTACCTTGCTAAAGAAGCTGAGGGTAAAGGTGATGGACTGGCCAGCATGTCTCCAGACCTAAACCTTATTGAGCATCTGTGGAGCATCTTCAAACGGAAGATGGAGGAGTGCAAAGTCTCTAACATCCACCAGTTCCGTGATGTCATCATGGAGGAGTGGAAGAGGACTCCAGTGGCAACCTGAGAAGCTCTGGTGAACTCCATGCCCAAGAGGGTTAAGGCAGTGCTGGAAAATAATGGTGGCCACACAAAATATTGACACTTTGGGCCCAATTTGGACATTTTCACTTAGGACTGTACTCAATTTGGTTGCCAGCGGTTTAGACATTATAGGCTGTGTGTTGAGTTATTTTGAGGGGACATCAAATTTACACTGTTATACAAGCTGTACACTCACTACTTTACATTGTAGCAAAGTGTAATTTCTTCAGTGTTGTCACATGGTAAAAACATTTATAAAATAAGATGGAAAAGTACACTGTTGTGACTTCTTTAATGTGAAACGATGTTACATTTCATCACTCACATGTCGAACATATTGTCACATTTAAACTACAGGGGAGTTTTATTGAGTTGTGTGTCGGATATTACAGATTTGGCGACCGTTGGTTTAACTCATGTCAGGATTCACTTTTACAGGTTTAACCCGGGTTTCACAGTTATAAAACACACCGGTGGTAATAAAAGGTCGTGACGGAATTGGGAGAACCCGTACCTCAAGTGGTCTCGAAGTGTCCAACGGTGACCTCAGGAGAAGGTG